>UNPT01000684.1:0-16465 GCA_900536445.1 Hymenoscyphus occultus
AACCCAATTTATGACCCCTAGGCGCTTATATAGCGGGGGAAGAGTAGTCCGCCAAAGATTATTAGCTAGGCTAGAGCACCCCTCCTTAACATATCTCTTAAGCGAGGCTGTACAGAGTAGAGGGGGGTATATATAAGATATAATTGAAACTTTAAAAGTATTTTCTAAATAGGCTTAGAATACTTACATTCTAGAATATAAATAGGGTTAAATTCTAGGATATACTTGATAACTTTTTATTTAATCTTTTTATCTAATTCTTCTAATATTTATTAAAGAGGTTAATCTTAGTTCTAAATTATAATCCTTCTTTTTAAAGCTTATATACTAAGTATTATTTTTAAATAACGTTAATTCTATAACGCTCTTATTATAGTAAGTAAATCTATATTTATTAAATTCCTTAAGATTAAGTTAGATATACTAGTATAATAGAACTTAATAAATCTTTTCCTTAACTACTTTCTCTAACTTAAAGAACCTATTTAATTTATATATACTATATAAAAGTTTAATAGTTTAATAAAGTACTTTTATCTTTCTAATAATAATTAGATTACTAGAAAGTAAATAAAGGAATTATTTAATATCTTTAGAAAGCTAATAGTTACTCTTTAAGCTAATTAATATCTAACTTTCTATTAAGTAATTTCATACTTTATATATCTCCGAATATAGCTTATAACTATAAAACAAACTTATATAATAAAGCTTATTCGAGTTATTATTACTATAGTATATTTAAAACTTAATAATTATTATTAACTCGCGCTTATAAATCCCGCTCTTACTATTACTATAATTCTTAATCTATAATATAAGTTATATTACTTTAAAAAAGTTTCTACGAATAATAAAGAATAAGAAAGTAAGATTTATAAGAAGGTTAAAAAGAGTATTATACTATCTATAATAAATATATAGTATAGTAAATAGAAATCGAATTAGCTTACTATAAACTCGAGGTAAAATAAAGTATATAATCTTAAAGCCGATAACGTACTTCTAAGCTAGCTTAGATTAATTCTTTTATTAATTTCTAGGATAATTATATATATATATATATAATGAAGGATAAGTTAGAGGTATATCTCGAGAAAGCTTACTTAAGAAATATATAGGACTATTTATAAGTAGCTAAATACTAGCTTAGTAAATAATATAATTATTTAATTCTATTTTAAATAGCTTATAATTATCTTATAATTCTTGTAACTTTAGTATTCTTCGAATAAGTATTCTCTAATAGTAAACGAACTATTATAAAGGATAGATATAATTTAGCTAGGAAGAAGGTTAAATAGATTATTTATCTTTATAATTAAAGTATTATATTAGAAGAGTTATTAAATAAACTAACTAATAAGAATATTCGAGCTTTAGAAATAAATTTAAATAGTAAGAATAATTAGTTAGATATAGAAAATAATATTTAATTAATTATACTTTACTCTAAATAAAGCTTTCTAATTAGTTTATTTTATAATATATATTCTCTAGAATTCTATAATTCTAAAGGCTTCTTCTCTAGAATATTCTATTCTATTTTAAAAGGCTTTTAGAAGGTTCCTTTTAGAATAGAATAATAAATTATAAATTATAAATTATAAAAGTTATATATTTACTACTACTACTATATCTATACCCCTATACCCCTACTCTTAGCTTTACGTACCTAGGTATTTTTATATATTAGGTATTTCTACTACCCCCTAGGTTTTACTATTATTTATTCTTACTATTATTTATTCTTACTATTATTTATGTTGGGAATACAGGCCTACTCGAGTAGAATAGAGGTTTCTGGGTTCTGGGTTTTGGTGATGATTCTTGTTCTTGTTATCATACATGAAGCTGTGAGCTTGAGGCTCCAGCTTTTGCACTAGTACCAAAGTGGTCTAGTGCAGCCACGTGATTAAAACCACCTTTACGTCCCGACACTGGCAATTCTTCTTTTTATGGCTACTGAATACAAATGGAAAAGAAAGAAAGAAGTGAAGATAGAAAGAAGGAAATTATATTTGTCTTTGAGTATGAATTTGAAGCGTCCAGGTGCCTTCTGGTTCATCTAGCATTGGTGGCAGTATTTAGTAAGGTGGTAGACTGCTTTTGCCTTAATGTCGTGTCCTGCCCGTTGAAGAACCTTAATAAGTCTGCGTGTTGAAGGATAGCCAAAGCGACGGTGTAATTGTCGTAGTTCTACCTCTGTAAGATGACTCTATGTAATAGCCTTTTCAGGTATGTCAAGGAGTAGCCACGGGTGGCCTCATTTGCGTACGACAGGGACCATATTGTTGCCCTAGATAAGAACGTTTTCAAGGTTATCGAATTTGACGCCTATTTTGTCTATATCTGTAATATAGAAAAGGAAAGGGGTATTGGTCGGGACAACTTCGAATACTATACTCCCTAAAGGGGTAATTATATTCACTGTGCCCAAGGAGGTAGCACACCCTTTTCTAAACCGGATTTTGTGAGCTCCTGCGGTTGATTAGTCGATCTATAGAGAAGGTTAAAGCTTTTGTAGGGCTTGAACTTAAGGCTTGCCGGCTGTTAATACTTTAGCGGCTCTAGTATCTGGTATAATACCTTGAAAGGTAGTTGTACTATATCGACCGTCAAATGTAAACGAAGAGCTTTCCTTAGCAACGACTTCTTTAAACACGTCTGCTTTTGTATAAGTATAGAGAGTAGACTAATCGTTTAGTACTACGAGTATTTGTGCTCTATTAATTATACCGAATTTAGTATCGATAAAGCCCTGGAAGTACTCTTCGTCGTCGTTAAATTCCATCTTAGCTAATAACTATATAGTGTCTTCGATATTGTCATCCTCGCCCTCAATGCCTTCCTAGTGTGCTAGAAAGCTTTGGAAGTATACTCTCGAAGTAACGTAGCCTCCGCTTCGTGCGCCAGTTCTCTATCGACTAAATGTAGTCGCCCTCTCGTCATCGGAGTGCTTAGTCGACCAATAGCCTGGTTTGTTACAAACGTAGTATCTCTTTTAACGGTCACCTCCTCGTATAGCACCGCGGTATTCGCTTCTGTCTCTGTTGCTTCCTCGAGAACGGCCACGACTGAATCTCTGGCCACGGTTGCTATATTTTCTGTTAGTCTAATACTAACTGTTTTCGTCTGGGTTATTTTTATGTTCAGATGTCCTTTTAACGTTACTTTAATCAATGTATACATTGAATTGCTAGGCCTTACGAGTTCGAGTTTCCGTACTAATAGACGAGCGTAGTTAGTCGTATACTTTCTCGAATATGTCCGCGGGATCATAAAGAGCAAGCTTGTATTCTAGCACGCCTCTGTAAGCACTAATAGCCTAGTCGCGGATACTAATATCTTAGCGGTAGGATTCGGATAGACCGCGCTAAATAATAGTAAGTTTATCAAAGAGCTTTTCAAGACAATCGAGACGGGAGGTATTCGGGTTTACTAGTATGATTTAAGGTAATGTCGTCTCTCTCTATTCTTGTAAGTAAAGCTGCCGATTTTCCTCTGTTTTAAAGTTTTTCCTTGTTATGTCAATCATATCGTGGATATCGTAGTTCCTCCCTGCCAGCTTGTCGTAGTAGAAACCATTAGCTCTGCCTTTGAGCATGACAGAGTACGCTTCGTAGTATTAGCTACGTGAGAGGCCAACCTTATAACAGTAATCGTCAAAGATACGTAGTTTGGTGTTTAGAATGTCGTATAGCTCGCTACTAAACTTTATTCCCTCGGAAGAGTAAAGTTTTGATAGCTCAGTGAGCATTTTCGACACGCCTATGTCTAGTATAGGGCTATTAGTGAATAAAAATGGCGCTTCCTTCGCGGGAGTAGAGACGATTAGTCTTGGTAGGTTAACAAGGGGCATTTCCTAGGTAGGTGTATCCACAATTAGGTTCAGGGCTAATCTTTCTACTAGCGGCGTCTAGGGTTATAAGTTTTAAAGTTTAGGAGTTATATAAATGTTTTAGGAAGCATAGTATGTACTAGAGGGCATAGCTGGGCTCGGAGTATGATTCCTTAGGGTCGATCGAGACTCTAGTATATAATTCGGGTTCTAGCGAGAATTAAAGCTTCTCGACATCCTTAATTGTTTCTCGACGTCCTCTTAGGACTACTTGTTCTCTTTTTCTTCGTCTATGATACTCTGTAGTACCTCGTAGACTCGTTTACCTTGTTTAGTAACGTAGACGCCGTTATAGCGAAGAAAATCTCTAAAATCACGGACAACCTTTGTATTTCCCTTTTTCTATATTTCAGCGTTCTAATCCTGGAAGTCTTCTCTAAAGATCTCCTATAACTCTGTGTCTATGTATGCTCGGTGCTAGTAGAATACTATACTATATAAGATAAAGCCGTTGACGTTCTCTTATTCGTAGTTTTTTAGGTCGATCGAATGCTATGTTCTAGTATCGACAAGGTCCTTGTGTTCTTCTAGACAGACTAAAACCATTGTGTCGTTAGGTAAAAGCTATTAAGCTATTAATACTAAATCGTGAGGTAGTAGGTAGTCGTTTAGCGCTCTGTTTGTAGCTAAATTACGCTCTTTACTCCTCAAAGCGGTTAAACTGCTAGATACTTGTAAAATGACATACAGACAGGCTCAGCAAAGAGGTCTACTCTTATAGTTAATACTACGCTTGTAAAGGTGTGCTTTACGCAGTGGTTTGGTCCGTTTGCTAGGACGACTGGGACTTAAAGTTCGCTCCTCGACTTTAAGCTCTTGACCTATCGTAACGATAATATTGCTCTACGTGATAGACGTAGCTTAATACTATAGTGCCTACTATACCTAGATCAAGCCTTAGAAAGTTTCGAGAGTGCCTACTACACCTCAAAATCGACTTTCCTCTAGCGTACAACTTAGGGTGCCTACTACACCTTAGTCATACCTCTTCTAATAACTCCTAGCTGTTCTGTAGTTGACTGTAAGTTTAACCACTGATTAGTGTTAGGAATACAGGCCTACTCGAGTAGAATAGAGGTTTCTGGGTTCTGGGTTTTGGTGATGATTCTTGTTCTTGTTATTATATATAAAGCTGTGAGCTTGAGGCTCCAGCTTTTGCACTAGTACCAAAGTGGTCTAGTGCAGCCACGTGATTAAAACCACCTTTACGTCCCGACAATTTATTCTTACTATTATCTATTCTTACTATTATTTATTCTTACTATTATTTATTCTTACTATTATCTATTCTTACTATTATTTATTCTTACTATTATTTATTCTTATTATCGCGTATCCTCGATATTACGTACCCTTACTTTCGTATAAGGGTTATACCCTAGTATATTATTTAAAAGAGAGAGAGAGAGAGTAGCTAAAAGGAATAAAAGTAGGGAAATATTTATTATATATATCGCTTATTCTAGCCTCTAATACTACCTTCCTAAAGAGGCTAGGCTAGTACGTATTATACTAATAATTATTTACTATTTATTTCTTTTTCTTCTTTCTACTCTCTTTCTTTATAATAATAATAATAATAATAATAATAATAATAATAATAAGTAAGAGAAAATATAGGGGTATTTATTAGCCCGGGGGTATAAGAGAAGGTAAAGGTTATAATTATAATAAAACTAGGGGTATATAGCTAGGTAGTTAGTCTATATAAATATATAGGTAAGGGGGTAAGTAAAAGAGGTAATAACTAAAATAAGTTAGAATACTAAGAAAGGTATAAAAGAGTATACTCTTGAACTTATATTCTAGAGGGCTTTTAAATTATTTCTTATAGTATTCTCTTAGCTATAGTTAGAAACTCTATAAATTATTACTTGTAGATAGTAGAATACTAACTCTTTTAGTATTTTTATTTACTTATTATTTACCTCTTATAATACTAAAAAATAGCGCTTAGTAACTAGAATTCTATTTTATTCTATATCTCCCCTCTAGAATATTCTATTTTATTTAGAGAAAGGTCTAGAATATTCTATTCTATACTATTTATTCTGCTAGAATTCTATAGAATAAATTATATAACCCGGGGAAAAGTTAATCCGCTTCGTAGACTAATAGAAAGTCTAGATTCTAATAAATAGTATTAGTAGTAATAAGGTTAGATAAATTATATACCTTTAGTATTAGATAAGTATAGGTTTAAAGTAATTAAGTAACGAAGATATTAACTGTCACGTAGAGCAAACAGAGGTAGATCATGTAGGTCAAAATGTAATAAAATAACAAACTAAGGAGTCTAGAACTCGAAGTAGGGCTAGCTAATATAAGTACGTGCAGTACTGCCAAGACAGTACTAAGGGCACGTGCTTATATGAACAGTGAATACTAAGTAATCGTGACAGTACCCCCCCTCTAGAAAAGACAAGCTCCTACGTCTGTCAAAAAGTAAATTGTAGAGGCCCCTAAAGAGATACTTTTATAGACCTCGAGTCCGCTTTTGAGGATCCCTGACTCCTCTAGGACGAGTAGGATAAGTCTTGTGAAACAGCTTCGTCTCACGTTTTGTATTCTTAAAATCAGAGGTAGGATAAAACTCAGGATTAGGAGGGTAACCAAGCTACTGAACTCGATATTATAGAGTACTATTAAGCTAGCGAGAATCCTTAACATACTCGACCTCCTATTCTTCCTCGCTGTCAATTATCACGGGATCCCTATGATTCTACCTCTAGCCAGGCAACGGGTTATCGTCTAAAAGTGAGAGAAGAGAAGTATAAAAGACAGGATGAATTTTCATGGATTTAAGTAACTCTAGCTCGTACGAGGCTACCCCGACCTTTTGTTTAATAGTAAAAGGACCAAAGTTCTTCTTGTCAAGCTTCTTTGAAGGTCTCTCTATCTTAAAGTAGCGAGCGTCCAAAAATACTCGATCTCCTAGACGATATGCTAGGGCGGGAGCTCTCTTTAAGTTAGCGAAGTACTCTATTCGACTTTGAGCTAATCTCGTCTGATTACGTAGGAATGACCATATCTTTTATAGCCTTGCTACTAACTGTGTAGCCTTCTCTTTTATAACTCCCTAAGAAACTCCTGGTTTTGTACGAGGGGTTATATTAAAGACCATCTTTGGTTCGTAACCTTTGTTAGCGAAGAAAGGGCTAACTCTAGTAGTCTCTGATATATTAGTGTTAATAGCGAAGGACGCTAGGCCTAACCACTTAACCTAATCATCCTATAAATAATTGTAATAAGTTCGCAAATAGCGTTCTATTTCTATATTAGCAATCTCCGTCTGTCCGTCGCTCTTAGGATAATGTAACGTAGAATAGTCGTTACGGACTAACAAAAGCTTATAGAATTCTCTAAAGAACTCGGCCACAAACTAAGGTCCTCGATCAGAGACAATAGTATTAGGACAACCATATAAAACGTAAATATACTTAAAAAACATATCCGCTAAAGCCTCTGCTATTGTACTACCATTACCTACAAAACAGGGGATAAAGTGCCGCTCCTTTATAAGCCTATTAACCACGTTAGTAATAGTATTAAAGCCTTTGCAAAGTAGTAATCTAGTGACGAAATCTATTAATATATACTGCCAAGGTTGTTCTAGGATTGGAAGTAGATTAAGTAAGCCCTAATACTTCTTTCGAGAAGGTTTTGTACGACGACAATCTATGCAATTAGTAATGTATTTCTTGATAGAGAGATCTATTCAAGGCTAGTAAAATTGTCGATCTAAATAAGCAAAAGTCTTCGCTACGCCGGCATGACTAACTGTAGGATAGTCGTAGACCATTTCAATTAATTTTGTACGAAGCTCCTCAGGAGTACCAGGAATCTAAGCGCGATTCTAATACCTTAAAAGTCCGTCTGAGTCTACTGAACAACGTACTAGGCTAACAAACTTACTTAGTCTATCCCTATTTGTGAGGCTCTCTATAATACTAATACAAATATCGTCCTCCTGTTAAGCTTTTAGAATCTCTGAACGTAGTTCCGTTCTACTTATTTGTAAGTCTTCTATACCCTCCTCTACCTTAATATCGTATAATATGATCATCTAGGACAACGTGATATTACCTTTCGTACGAGAATCCTTAATCTACCTACGAACCTTAGGACAAATATTATAAGGTGGAAGGACTATCTAAAAGTTGTATTTCTTACGCTTATCCTTATTATTAATAGGTAGATCCTAACGCTGTCGAGTTAAGATATCTACGATTATATTAAACTTGCCTAGGCGATAGGTAATCTCAAAGTTAAATTGAGACAAAAACTCGGCCTAATAAGCTTGTCTCCTCGACAACTTCTTTGTTGTTATAAACCACTCGAGGTTCTTATAGTCTGAAATCACTTAAATAGGATACGTGGAACCTATTAGTTCTAGTTTCCAACTTTCGAAAGTACGAATAATAGCTAATAGCTCCTTATTATAGATCTGATAATTGTATTCTACCGGCGACATCTTCTTAGAAAAGAAGGCAATAGGATAAAGAAACCCATCGTTACTATATTAAGACATATATCCTATAACAACATGATTAGAAGCATCTGCCTCTACGTACACTATCTTAGCTCTATTGAAATAAGCTAAAATAGGAGACTCTATACACCTCCGCTTAATATATTCAAAGATGTCTATATATACTTATAGCCACTTGAACTTAGCGTCCTTTCGTTTAAGGTATTAGAGTAGCGAAAACAAATTAGAGAACCCTATAATAAAACGTCGATAAAAATTATAATAACTTCGGAAGGACGTTACGTCGTAAGCGTTTATAGGTGTTTCCTATTCCAAGATTACTCGAATTTTATCTAGATCTATATAGATTCTATTAATACTAATAATCATACCTAGGAATTTAGTTTCTGTAACATTAAACTCGTACTTTGCTATATTATACTAAAGATCGTGTTCTCCTAATATCCGAAGTATAGCGCGAACGTGTTTCGTATACTCCTTGACGCTCTTGCTATAAATAAGGATGTCGTCTATATAGACCATACAGTTCTTTCCAATATAATTCTACAAGATCTTATTCATAAAGCGTTACTATAAAGCTGGTCTATTACAAAGACTAAACGGCATAACCTTGTACTTATACGTTCTATATATAGTTATAAATGTGGTAAGCTCTTCGTTAGCCTTAGTCCTTATACGAAGCCGATTAAAGGTAGACACGATATCTAACTTCGTTAGAACTTTCGATCTATGGAGATTAGCAAGAGTCTTATCCACCAAAGGTAAAGGAAATCCGTCTTTCTTAGTTAATCTATTTAATGTTCTATAATCTATATAGAATCGAACTCCGCTACTAGGCTTCTTTATAAATAGAACGGGAGATGCCCAAGGTATAGAGCTAGCCTTAATAAAGCCCTTTAACAGATTCTCGTCAATATATTTTCAATAAATGTCTAACTCGTTGTTAGACATCCGATACAACTTTCCTTTTAGTAGGTAAGCTCCTTCCGGAAGGTTAATATAGTAATCTGAATCGCGGTATAGTAGAAGGTTGTCCGTATTCTTTTTTATAAACATATCTACTAAGTCCTTATACTCGTCTAGTAGCATAACTAGGAGCTCCTCTCTTATAAAGTGTTTCTTGTCCTACTTAAGCCTCTGTTCTATAATCTCTTTTATAGTAATAGAAAGGACTTGTGCTCTATCTAGTCTTACATTTCTTATAAAAGGATATACCCCGATCATAAAACAGTCTACCTTGTTACTCGCTTTTAAAGAAGTAATAGGTTTTGGTTTATACCTAGGTAGCACCTTAGGAAGCTAAGCTTCTAGAATCCCGAGTTCTTTGTTCATCTTCTTCAGATCGTCCTTGTAATCAATCTCTCTCGTATACCTAGCGCCCCTTGTAGACACATTAGTAGAGATTAATAGAGAGAAAGTAAGAGGTTCTAAAGATTCCCAAAGGTAATCGTTTACAGAGTCTAACTTTAAGAGAATCTTAGTAACAAGCCTTGCTAGTAAGGCTTGTATTATTTATACTTGTTCATCCTTATCTAAGTACAAATAGTACTTAATATCGTCAGGCAACTGTTTTACACTACCAGGAGCACTATTATGTTCGCAAATCCCGCTTATAAAGTATAACTTGTCATGCCTCATATCTAGTAGCACTCTGTATACGTTCATCCAAGACTTGCCCAATATTAGATCCTGTGGTATACGAGTTATATAAAACTCTGTCTTGTCTAAAGTGTGATCGTCAATAGTAAGTCGAGGGTATATGGCGTATGTGATTTTGCTCTGCTTTCCGTCAAAACCACTGATAGTCAGAGGCTTTGTAAGCTTGACCATTAGTAACGTTTCCTTATTACAAAGTTCTTACGCGGTCATATCATTAATAAAATTCCTATTGCTAGTACTAGTATCTACTAGTATTTGAAAAGGCAGCTTTCCCCGTCCTATAGTACAAGGATAAAGAAACTGTCTTTTGTAATCTACTGCTATTTGAGAGACTCTTATTAATTGACCTCCTCCTCTAGTCGCGTCTTCGCTAGAGGTGTTTAGTTTTCCGACTCATTAACGTCCTCTATAGCATCGACAAAAGTGTCGTCCTCCTCCTCCTTGACCGCCATCACTTGAGAAACCACTGCTTTAGCAACCGCTTAAGTAACCTTGAGGGCGAACTGTCGTTGATTAGACAACGACTTCTTGTTCGTATCCGGGTTTGGACAGTTAGGAAGGAAATGGTTAGTACCTCTTTATGAAAAACAAGGGTTATCTGGTCTAGGAACCTTCTTACGGCTACTCTTTGTATTACCACGAATGGAGGCCTTTGAAGTTAGCGAGTCTAAAGATATAACTAGAGGCGAGGATTAAAAAGTCCTAGCCTTTCTTACTGTATAACCTAAGCTTGTACTAGTCAAAGCTTAGAGTTACTTTGCCTTGAGAGACTTTTCCAATTTATCCTTGTCCGAGCGTCTTGAAAGTATAACAAGCATAGCTCTTAAGTCTCTGTAAGCTAGTGTCTCTTGACCGTGACTAACGATACGACTTCGAAGAACCCTTGTAACTTTGCGTTCTAAATCGTGAAGCATTTGATTATCGTTAAGGCGCAACTTAGATGCCAGAGCTTCAAACTCCGAGAGGAACTCAAGGAATAGTATAGTACCTTGCTTAAGTGCTTTAAACTGTGCTCGTGCTGTTACTATACGTTGTAGATCTGAATACATTTTATATAGAGTAGAGAGAATCTTTGCTACTGTGTCGAAAAGATAATTATCCTTGACCCTGTGAAAAGCGTATCTATCTAAAAGACTACGAATCAAGTAACACTTAGCTCTCTCCGTATAGTAATAATAGCTATTAACCTTAAGTACTTCTCTGATTCCAAGGTACTACTTCTCCTATTAAGAGCGATCCGAGCCATTAAATACCTTTGGTTTAATACTACGAACTCGTGTGTAAGGACTAGAACGGTTATAGATTCCGGAATCCTTTCCTTAAAGCTTGTCGAGTCTTGTACGTAACTTAGCAATTTCTAAAGAGTTAATCTCTCTAACGTTAATAACATCGTTATTCTTAATAGATAGTGTCTTTGTACGTAGAGAAGCGTCTCTATCTCCTTAATCCTCTATCTGCTTAATCTTCTGCAAAGCATTCTCGTACACTTGCTATAGGACGAACTTCTTCTCTGGGTCTTGAGCTATAATTGCTACTATCTTATCTTAAGAGACAAAGCTAGCGTCTTGAAGTTATTATATAGTATTGTGAAGTTATTGTTTCAGGTCCGTAATCTCCCGAGTATACTTCTTATACTCCGCTTTAATAACTTTGATAGTATCCTTATTACCTCGAAGTTCGTTATCTGATTAGAGTCGAAGATAGTGCTCGTGGTCCTACATCTTAATAACGCTATTGTACTTGCCTACGAGAACCTTGTATTTGTAATTTATTGTATCGAGGTTAGTTACTACTGCTATATAATCGTAGAATACTAACTCTAGAAAGTCTCTCTGCTCGTCCTCGTTTAAAGCGTAAAACTCTTCCTTAACACTCGCCTATGTAGTACTCCAGACATCTAGAACTTGTAGAAGCTTTGTAAGGCTATGTCGATGTTAAACCTTACGAATCTTGAATTGTACGGGCTTTACGTCTTTCCGATTAGGAAGAGCCTGTAACTCCTCCTCCTCTGTTCGTACTATGTTAATCTACAAACGTTTAGATTATAGAACTCTAGGTGGGCGGGTAGGGAAAAGAATAGGGCAAGTATAACTAAGCTCTTATAGCAGATTCGTAAGCCTTAATAGAATTTACTTAAATATACCCCGCTTGGTAGCAAAGTACAAATGAATTAAAAGAAGGTCGAGTCGAGTAAAACTCTAGTAAATAGAGTCTCTGTTAACTTCGCAACGTGTTAACTAAGTTAAATTCCGGTTGACTTCGTAGAGCGTTAACTAAGTTGTATTATAATAGACAGTTCTGCTTAATCAGACACTACTAATCGTCGATTGAAGGGGTTGTTTCTTGTTCTCTCCTGAACGGTAATAGTCTTGTCCCTTGGACGGTGGTGATTTAGTGATCTCGTTCTCCTTGAACGGTAGTCTCGTCCTCTTAGACGGTGGTATGAGGTTATTCGTAACCTATACACTAGTACGCTCGTCAAGCGTCTAGATTAATAGCTTCTTTTTGTATAGTCTCGTATTAGAAAGACTGGGTCGAGAAAATTTTGGTTGAGTTTGTTATTATGTCACGTAGAGCAAACAGAGGTAGATCATATAGGTCAAAATGTGATAAAATAACAAACTAAGGAGTCTAGAACTCGAAGTAGGGCTAGCTAATATAAGTACGTGCAGTACTGCCAAGACAGTACTAAGGGCACGTGCTTATATGAACAGTGAATACTAAGTAATCGTGATATTAACCTATTTAATAATTAGCGAATTAAGGTTATTTTAGTATAGGTCTATAGTTAATTAATATTTACTTCTATTAAATTTAGTACTATTTTCTAATTAGTTAGAATACCTCCTAGAATTCTATTTTCTATAGAATTCTAGAGCTTTTTTAATAGAATAGAATATTTAGTTCTATTCTAGCTAGGATTTTATAGAATAAGCTTTATTTAACGAGCGCTACTAAAAAATATATAACTAGATATAAAAGATCTAGCTACTTATTATTTATATATTCTACTATTAAAGTAATCTAGAAAACGTATTTAGACTATAATAGTACTAGTACTAGTTTATTCTCTACTTTATAATATATAAAGCTATTAGATACTTATAAAAGCTTTTAAATAAGAGTACTAATACTAAATCTAATTAGAATATACTAAGTATTAAAAATTAATATTTTATTAAAAGTACGAATATAGTTAGGAATTAATATACATTAAATATCTAGGTAATAATAATAAATTTATATATAATTTAATTAATACTAAGACCCTTATATAAGAGTAATTATAGAAAGCTTCTTTTATTCTCTAATTTCGCTATATATTAGAGTATCTAGAACTACTTTCTATACTTAGTATACGAATTATAAGTCTATTAGATAAGTAGTAGTTTAGGTCTAAACTTCTTATTAACTTATAGCTTATAGTTTATAGATATAAATAACGTATAATTTCCTATACTAATTATAATATTCGTAGTGTTATTATATACTCTTTTTATATAAGTATAGATATAAGTATTAGAATTCCGACTACTTAAGAGATTACTAAGTCTTATATAAATTTATTAAGTATTTACTAAATAATAACTTCGCGAAAACCCTAATCTTAGTATAAGAGTCTCTCTAGAGACTCTTATAGCCTTTATAAGGGCTAGAACTTAGGTTATAGTAGCCGAGGCGTATAGCTACGCTTTAGCTATATAAATAGTTATACCGAGAGCTATATATATACTTAAGTTTTACCTATACGTATATAGCTCTTTACGCTTATATAGTAGTACTTCTATATATCGGAATAATATAAAAATAAGATAGATTTATAGGGTTAATTAAATACTATCTTATCCTCGAAGGATATACGTTTCCGACCGATAGAAGTACTACTACGTAGGCGTAAAGAGTTATATATAGTAAACGAGTTTTAGTATTTCTATAGCTAACTTATTATATTTACTTATTCTTACCTAAAGTAGTAAGTAGGTCTACGCTTTACCTAAGGTAGTAAGTAGGTCGGGTTTAACTTTCTAGCCTTTATAAAGGATTCTAGAGTCTCTTTTAGGAATCTAAGAAATAAGGGAAAAATCTATATCGAGATAAGAGTATTATACTAGATTACGGAAACCCTAATAGATTATAAATCTAATATCCTAACGTTAATACTAAGCTACTACTTTCTACTATACTACTAGTAGCCTTATATATTATAGAGTAAGGGATACTAGATATTACGCTCTAAAAAGGAGTATATTAGACTTAATTACTAATAAAAGTATAAGAGTAATAATTATATATTAAATATACTACGTTTATAATAGATTTAATAATTATTTATATAAAAGAAGGCTATTATCTTATAGCTTTTATTAAATATAGTTAGAACTAGTATAAATATAAGGTTCTATTAGATTACTTAGTATTCTTAGTACTATATGTTGTTAGCTAATATGCTAACCGTGGTTTCCACCGCACGGAACTAACCGGCATGATATGGAACAGGAGTGCCCAGGAGTATACAACAAAGGAGTAGCATATACTAGGGTCATATGCCTGGCCATATAAGCCAGGCTCCTGCCCACAGTAGTACTTAGCTCTCTAGTCATCTGAATACAGCTCTTCTGGCCCCTGGCCCTCCACATATTTCTGATCAACACTATACTTAGGCTACGGAGTTCCTAGTCGTAGCTAAGGGGATAATTATAACTCACCCGACTTTATTACCTAGCTATACCTATTAAGTGACTTTTGCGACACTTTGAGATTTGTGATTTAGTCGATACCGACCTAAGTGTACAATTGGGACGCCGTACCCGGGGCCGTGCGGATGATCGGTCTAGGTACTCGGACTCAGCGTATCAACGAAACTAATCAACTACTCAACGCTACTCGAGTAGTAATCGAGTTGAGTTGAATAAGTATCCCTTCCAGACCACAGAGTGGCAACAAGAAAACGTGCACTCCTAGGTGGAGTAAAGGTATCCACTTTTATAGCATTTTTTCCGCAAAATGAAAGCGTCTGGCTAACCACATTGTGTTTCCAAGCATTTGAGCCTCAAATTGACCCAGTTATTACATCCACTTCTATCCACATCGTGTGCACGTTTTTTTGCCACTCTGTGGTCTAGAAGGGATAATTAGTAGATTCCGTTAAGTTGAGTTAATTAGTAGAGTTAACTATTCGATTAATACTCGAGTAGTTATATATAACGTGATAAGAAAATAGCATATGCCTAATAGAGGGGAACTCGGCTACGTGGACCGACCCCGGCTAGCGAGGCCGGGCGCAAAACGGGGTATCGGGCCGACACTAATAAAGTTAATCATGAGTTAATCGATCACTTGGCGAGTTGAGTTGATTAGTGATGTTGATTAGGTGCTACTAATCAAATCAACTAATCGAATTAAACACGCTGCGAGTCGGACTCAAGTACAGGTACTATATAAGATAAAGGGACAGGATAGCTAAGCTCGCTACCCCTTATTGATTCCTACTGTACCTCTATATATTACGTAATCTGTGTAGCTTGTTAGGAGATATTGTAGGGTTGTACTTCGAGTAGAAGACTCACTTGAGTGGTCGGTTCTACTGGTTTACTTAACTTCACCTAACTTAAGGAAATCTGGTAGTACTTGAGTTGTTAAGTAGTTCTTCCAAACGCTGAACCGTTTTCTTTTTTTTTTGTTAAAGAAGATGGAAATAAGTGAGGTGTAGTGATAGGTAAATGCGGATGAGTTGGCGGATTTTTTTGGTGAGTGAAACTATACTATTGCAGTCTTTGAGGATTTGAGGATTTCTATAAATTATGGCTTGGGGTGTACCGCAGGAAGATCATGATTAGATAATGTACGTTGTGAATTGAGTGGGCGTGGAAATAACGGAATGTATCTCAAGGCCGAGTTTTCTCTTTGACAAAGGTCCTTCGTTGTTATAATATTGTTTCAAACACCTACTTATAAACGGTGTTTCACTTCAAACCTGAATACCTTAACCATTACCATCCCCTCGATGCATCATACTTTGGTACAGGGCACAATTATTTGATGTGGGGCATCTGTGCACGGTGGAAGGTTCTAGTACATCAACCAATAATTAAATTATGTTTTGGACGCTGCTTTACACTAACAATTGTTCTACAATCACTCTTACAATCATGGATTCAGTAATGTACAATGTTCCTACGCCTAAGACTAAGAGGCCTAATCTTACTCGCGATGATAGGCTTCGAATACAGACCCTTTACTTTGACGCTCAGTTTACACAAGCCCAAATTGCACTTCAATTAAACCATTCTCTTGGCCAAGTTCAATACGCTCTCGCAAACCGCCTTACACCTCAGAAGAAGAGAGCCGGCCGTAAGCTTCTTCTAAGTACTCCACAGCGAAAGCATTTGATTTCGTGGGTTACAGCGTCAAAG
>UNPT01000306.1:0-63994 GCA_900536445.1 Hymenoscyphus occultus
GCACAGGAGCTCTGGTATAATAATATGCCTACCCTGTACAAGCGCCTTAGTCTTACTACGTGGGCCCCGAAGCCTCGTACGCTCAAACTCCCTAGAGAGGTCCTCGGCCGTCTTATCGCTGCCCGAATAGGCCACGGGGACTTTACAGTATACCATATTCGGTTCCGCCACTTCGATACCCTGCTCGAAGGCAGCGAATGCTCCTGTGGAAAGGAGAAGTCGCAGTTTCACCTTCTGTACTATCGAAGAGTTAAGCGAAGAACCCCTAAACTCATAGACAAGGCTAAGCAAGACCCTTGTCTCCTCTTCGGCCTCTTTGCAGAGAAGCTCTTTAGAGAGCTCTTCTACAAATCTAAATTCTACTCCGAGATCTGCCCCTATAGGGCTGCCTCGGGTTAACCCTGATTTATTTCCTTTATGTCTTCTTTAACACTTCCTGTTTCTATACAAGGGTTAGCCCAACTGAGGGCTCTCTCTTTAGCTTGATCTTTGTAGAATAGTCTCCCATTCTACCCCCTTGACCTCTAGGGTACCCCCCTAGCGTCCTTTGCCCTACTTAGGGATGTTTTAGAACGTAGCTTCATAGGGGCTAGTTGCATTCGCCGGACGTTAAATAAATTTAAATTAAATTAAATTAAGTAAACACTTCGTTGACTAAAAAGATACTAGTAACTACTCAGGGGCCCTTTTCTCATCGCTACCTTGTGGACGCTCGCAAATCCGCACGTGGATATCACTACACGTTTTCCAACTCGCCAACCCTAAAGTCAGATTCTCCTCCTCTCCTATCGGGAAACTTTGGCAAGGAGGATCAAGTACGATCTCAAAAATTTTCAAAGCAATAGCAACGAAGGCCAAAGTTGTTCGTTTAGCTAAGAAACGCCCGGGACACAATGTTGTTCCACCGCCAAATGGCTTGAAACTGGCATTCCTCTTCAGACTGGGATTTTTCAAAAACCGGTCTGGGTCAAATGTGGTGATGTTGTCTCCAAAGATTTCGTTAAGATGTAATTGATGCTGGGGGATCATGATTCTGTTTCCTTTGCGGAGGATCTTTCCGTTGAGTCTGATATCCGTGGTGAGGTACCGAACCGAGGCAGCAAGTGTTTTGATTCGCATAGTTTCTTCCCAGACACTGTTAAGTTTGGGGCAAGAATCCAGTAGGTAGTTGATATCTACCCCCTTTTCTAATGTTGCCAATTGCGTTTCATCACGCACAGCCTTGAGCAATTCTGGGTCGAAGATCATATATGAAAGCATCCAGAAAGTGGCCTTTCTAGTATTCGCATTGATGCTAGAGACAAAAGTCAGGACATATAAGAATGCTAATAATGATTGTTGTTGTTAACTTACCTCCAGTAAGCCTGGAAAAGGAATAACGCCCGATCAGATAACGACAAATTTAGAGTTTGCATTTCTTCCTCAAGCTTCGAGATCAGCCAGGCGGAGTCCCGTCTCTTGTCGAGTGGCAATGAGATGTATCGCTTAAACCCGTTGTACAGCTTCTTCTTGGCCTCAAGCATCTTTCCACATAAAAAGCTGGGATACTGGTATAATGCTTGCCAACCAACTTCATCAAACTCGATGAAATATTTGGTCATATCAGGTTCAACCTTAGCCAAAGACTTCCCGAAATAGATTTCCTGTCCAAGATGCAGGATGACTTGGGAAATCCAACGAGAAACTGAAACGGTCACGGTCCCATTTTCGGGAACTGTGAGGCATTGGCATTCACCGGCGATGGAAGGAACATTCATGGAAGATAATAGGAACTTGGTACTTTTTTCGAGTAAATCGTCAAGCTGTGATCCTGGGGAAAGTTGTTGGATGAGTAAAGTTTTACTCAGAGCCAGCAACCCTTTGCCAGTAGGTTTCCCCGGGTGGGGGGCATGAAAGAGTTGGCGAATACCGTTTTTCGAAATTCCCATTATTCTCATGAGATCTT
This sequence comes from Hymenoscyphus occultus, assembly GCA_900536445.1. NCBI lineage: Eukaryota > Fungi > Ascomycota > Leotiomycetes > Helotiales > Helotiaceae > Hymenoscyphus > Hymenoscyphus occultus. The sequence continues at coordinate 1,946 of UNPT01000306.1, forward strand.
CTACGAAAACATCATGTGATAGTGAGTCGTTTATAGATCTGTATGCTGCCGTAACATCATGGGGACTCGTTAAAATATACCATTTCTGCCCAGCTACCGTCAGAGCATATGGCTCTCGGGAATTATTGAAGTATTTTCTAATGAAGGTGTCAGAAACGCCTCAAACTGTATCTTAACCAATCGATTACCTCGCATCGTCTAGAGTTCTGGTTGAATTCTGATAGAATGACCTCAAGTGCCCTTTATTTCTGTTGTTATTGATAAGCCACAAAATTGGAGGAAAGACCATTGACGGACCTATTACTGGGAGCCAGTAGGGGTATTCTTTGGGTTCATTTTGAAAGATAATGGGCATGATCGTGAACCTGTATAGCCTCCACACCATGAGCAAAATCAAAGTGACCCCCAACAACAATATGAAATAAGATGTCTGCTTAAAATAAGCGAATACAAAATGTGTGTAGGGCTTGTCCATGATAATACAAAGCTCAGAGCTGGCCCAGAACTTGTTTTGAAAATCCATTAAAGTTTTTACGCTTCAACAAACTGCTTAACTTTGAATGAACTTGAGGATGGATTATGCCTTTTAACACCCCTCAATCTAACTCTGTTCTGCCAGTCGTAGTGATACGGAAACCTCGTGGCGAAATTATGAAGGAAATCCGTCATGCGACTCAATCTCGTATACCTGTAATACAAATCCGTGGACACTCGAGTTGAGGTTATCCTTTTTTTTTTTTTTTGCTTTTGTTGTGTTGCCGATCAGCTGCAGGATTCACGCTTTGAGATAATGTCCCAAAGAGTCTCGTGGGACACAATCCTCTGGTGACATACGCGGATGATTCCATTTTGAAATGATAAACTATCAAGATATAGCTGTGGTGATACTATGGTACATTCAATTTCCGTTTCTGATATTCTTTTTATAGTGGGTCTTGTTAGCGATTAGAACTTGCGGTAAGATCTTACAATGGATGTGGCAAGTTAACGTTACGATCACAAGACCAAAGCAAGATAAAGCGTGACACCAGTTTTATGCTGTCTACTTTTGCGTTGGTAAGACAAATCTGTATTTCGATTTAGGAGAGATAACACAGAATACGAAGCATTGCTAGGAGTGAGTAGTCCTAGCTAGATCTTGGTGCACCTGAAATTCTACTCCGCCCCTATTCCCTACCGATCGACCAAGGCCCAATCTCTCCACCACCATTTGATAGCGATATACCTTCCACACCCGTGCTTTCAGTACCAATCATTACATGAGCTTGTGTCGGTAAAGACAACAATATCCCCAGCATAGTTACCACACACCTGGAATAACTCTCCACTTCACCAAATCACAATATCTATCCCAATTCTCCCCATATTTTCTGGCACAGTTTGCATCAACTCTCAACATGCGATGGAACAAGATTCCCGCAATGAAAAAGAAATAAGTCCAAGGCAAGATATGATTGAAGCCGCATGGCGCACACATCGCAAAGGTAAGTATGAGCTCACCCAGATAATTCGCATGACGAGCCAACCCCCACCACCCTAAAGAATTGTCAAATTGAAGTATGTCCTGGAGTAAGAACCATTCGCGTACCTGAGTAAAGCAGGAGTGATTCTCTTTGTTTTCCATCAGTAGTCATGTACTTGCATCGAAGATATCTTGCCGGTTTTCCAAATATGTTGCACTTTCCATTTGTGCGACGCACAATATCTTTTTGGTGGTTGGTTCCGCGGAAGATTGTAAACCCAATCAAACCCAGGGCCAGAATAAAAAAAGCGTTCGTAGTAGACAAGGTCATTGGATGTTGTGCCAAATATTGAATTTGGATAGTGTAAAAAGCTGGAAGGAAAACGCTTGAGCCCCACGCAAAATTGAATCCAAAGTGATCGTGTGCAATGTCCATTGTGCGAATATACCAGTCTTCGTTGATGAAAAGGTCGATGATGAAGATAAATTGGAGGAAGTTTGTGATTAGGATAGAGTTCGCGACATGGCCCCATGTTTTGTATTGCAGAGCAATGAAGGAGAGATTGCTATTTATTTTGTTAGCATGAAACTTGGAATTTGAGCACTGGGGTTGGTCACGTCAAAGGCCATGAAAGCATCCCTATCCTACCAATATGGAAGCACTTTAGATCAAACAGTTTACCAATACGGGGATTGAGTTCGATTCCGACGAAGAAGTCGTGAATGAAATTGCCTAAGAAGAATTAGGGTTCTTCTTCAATTGTTTGTAAAAGTAGCTCACCACTGAAATTTGGCTCTCCTTGAGGAGACGGCCACAAGTGTGCTTTTATTTGGCAGATGAAAGATATGAGGAAACCATACGCTGAAGCGGCAGAAGCCAGATCGTACCGGTTATTTGCAATGATTGCCAGGCTATCAAAACCAGCTACCATATAGAAACATAAAAAGGTGATTTGTGTTACAAGATAAACCAATATTCCATTTGTTTTGTACGGAAGAATATTTCCTGCTGGAGTTGGTTGGCCATATCCCGTCTTCCCTGGGAGCAAAATATAAAGAGCGGCTTGGAAAAGAACCCAAACTGTATAGACAAGAGTGCCCGTCCAACTTGGTAGGTGAAGTACAGATTCCAGGTTGGGAAGTAGGCCATTTTGAAAAACACCTCTTGAGAGGTCCTGGATGGCAAGTTTGAGCGATCCGTCGAAGTGAGATAAAGCGTTGTCGTTGAGTACCAAGAGAATTGGTGCTGAGACGATGACGGAAAGGGACCCTAGTGTATTTAGTCTCGTAGCTTCTGTTTTGCGACCCCACGATTGTGTCATTGGTATCTCTGGAGTACGTGTCTTAGATTTCGACATGTTGGAGACGAGGGGCTTTCTTTGAATAGTTTTGGTAACTTCAGGCCTCGAATCTATAGAAGGATAGAACTGATAAAGTAGGAGCCAGCTTTCTGACCACCTCGTCGAAAACCAGCAATCACTGTCTTGAAGCGACTGGATTCTCGTGAAATGCAACGAAACCCCCGGAAATTATTTCCTGCACTATTACCAGTCAACTTCAGCAACGAGAAGAAGACTATGCATGCTCTCGGGCTTTTGTGTCGATATTGCTTGATCTACAGTTGAACAAATAATCAGATGTAACTAAATAACCTTGACGCCATCTTTTGAAGGTGATACTATTTCGACCCATGACTCGTTTTTCATGATCTGTTAAGCCTATATCTATTGACATTGGGATTTTGCAACAACCTTTGCAGGGAAGTAATTATGCCGAAAGTTCATCATTGTATCTTTTCATTCCTATATTCCCATCTAGGTCATCATATCTTACTGCTATGTGTAAGGACGTAATATCTGCATGTCTTTGGGTGTGTAGCGTCAGCAACCAATCTTGGGTCACATCAGTGGAACGTATTAGTGGGATTTGAATGGAAAAATGGTTGAGGTGTACCTCTCTTGTGTTTTGGGGTGACTTTTGCTTTTTGCTTTCCTACAACTGCAAATCTGCTTTCCTATTCTGGGCGATTTCAAATCACGAACTCTCCATCAAATTGGCTAGAGAAATACACAAGGGCTTCCGTGATCTGTGTGAATTGACAAACACGTCAACCCAGAGACTTCGTTACTTGGATGCATGCGTAAAAGAGACACTGTGAGTTCATCCTCAAGGACCTGGTACCCTTCCTCGTGTTGTTCCACCTGGAGGCGTCGCTATTCTCGGGAGACGATTGCCAGAAAAGACAATCGTTAGGGTGTGTCACTTCTCGGCATACAGGAGTGCGAGTAAATTTTCCCCTCCGGATGAGTTCTTCGCCGAGAGGTGGATTTCTGAACCCAATAACAAGTTTACAAGTGATTCAAGGACAGATATCAACCCTCTGGCTATGGAGCTCATGCATGCCTTAGAAACAGCCAGTTCCATCTCAAGACATCTTCCGAGCTGTTCTCAGCAGCCTCAACTGGCTATCTCTAGAATGGAATTGGTGGCGATAAAAGTGTTTGTCGCACGGCGTGTTTGGGAATTCGACATGGAACTTGATCTTAAGTCCGTTTAATGAGCAGGAGAATAGGAAATATGTTTTAAGCCCAAGAATAGCTATTTGTGAAACCCAAACAGAGAGTTTGATTTTGTGAGTACTGGATAAAGATCAAGAGAGTTGGTTTTATGTATCGTATAATGAAAAAAATTCAAATCGTCAGCATTGCTTCCAGAATACTCGTACTTCGCCAAAATAAAGGGGAAGATTGGAGGAAGTACACGTGCCTCGAAAGGCTAAACCTCGGTGGCTGTGCACTTCCCGCTCCCACTATTTTAGTGAGGGGCAGGTAGATCACTAGTCGCGTCATACCTGTATCAAACGCGTCAAAGATAACATCTGAGCACTATCATTATCAGCATGAGACGTCATCGCAGTTCTTATACGTAAGTTCAAGGCATCTTCCCAGGCCATTTCCTTCATCCAACTCAACCACAACCGTACGACGAAGTTATCTCAAGTCATTATTTACTTGCACCCGCGCTGACAATATGCGCATAGGAATCTTCGTCCAAGAAGCGTAAGATCAGCGACTGCGAAGAAATCAGTATCGACGATGAACGCTGCTATGATGTAGATATCAGCTGCGATGCAGTCCGCAACAAGATCCGCAAATACCTCGAGACGGGCGAAATGAAAGTTGGCCAGTTCCAAAAGGCAATCGACGTGAACTCGGCTCCCTACAACAACTTCATGCGACAAGCCGGCGCCCATAAAGGAGAACAGTCAAGTGTATACCCCAAGGCCTTCGCATTCTTCAAACATCGCGAATTGAACGGCATCAAGCCCCCAAAGAAGCCCAAGGTCGTGAAGGAAGCCGCCAAAGCCAAGGAGGAAGAGTACGACGTCACGGACTGCTATAAACTTGAGGGCGAGACCGAAAATGCCGTCAAGGTTTACGATACGTGTGATGTTGCCCGAAAACACATCAACGAGCTTATCAATAAACAACATGTCTCTAAGGCCTTCCTTATGAATCAGTTCAAAGCATGCTTTTCGGATGATCGAAAGATCTCGGCCAGCCAATTTACCGCATTTCTCTCGAAGAAGGGTCCGAATGCGGGAAAGCGCGCGGCGGTTTTTTATGCTGCCTATGTCTACTTTGAAAAACTTCGAATCAAGCAGGATAAGCCAAAGACGGGGTTCCGAGAGGAGATGGAGAAGAAGCATAAGCGTGGCTTTGATCTGGAAACTAATCATGATAACGGCTATAAGATACACATCTCACAGCGTGTTGTTGTGAACCAATATGGTGAAATCAGGATTGAAAAAAGGTGAAATAGGGGTTCTAGTGACTGTTGCTACTTTTGTAATGGTGTTACATCAGAACATCTCTCAACTTTTGAGAGCTCAGGCTGAGTGACTTTTCGGTGGCGTTTGCTGGGAGGAGTTACATTTGTAAAGTTCATCTTCTGGATTTCAACTACTTATTGGGGTCTATGCTTCAGATAAGTCTTTTGTACATACACTACTGGCGATTTGAGGAAAACCTAGTGGTTGGTATCTGTTTACCATCTCAAGAATAATCATCTTCGTCCCCGGTTTTACGTGCCCCCATCAACCCGTCGAATACGACCTAGATTCTTGATTTTCCAAGTGGCAATCGGAAACTGAGTCTAAGACACCGCCATAATATAGGACTCACATGTCTAGATCTTGAGACCGCACGGTTAACCTACATACGAAAGCAAGAAGTTTACACCTGGGATGCAACAGTCACTAAAAGTTGTTCTCTATTTCCATCGTAACATCCTCCATACTCTCCGAATTTCCAAAGATGGAAGATCCGGAGAACGTATTACCACGGATTTATTCTTGAAAGAATAGCTGGTAACGATCCTGATTACTATCTCATCCGACCCCGTTTTATTTTCTCCATGGAGTGAACATGGTGTTAGGGGCAGCACATGATATCTCCTAGGGACAAACACCAAATCTGCGAACTGGACGCTGGTTATTGATACACCCCCGAAGGCCTTGTCTACAGCATTCACCTGAGATTTTGAGGCGTCATTTGAATCATTTTTGTATGTGTATATATACCTCGGAGACGCTCTCAGATAACCAACACATACAAACTTAAGAACTACGAATACGATTTACTGCGCCAACAACCGTCTTGCCAACTACACGAATAACTCATGCCAACTACCTGCAATGGATATTCTAGGTGACAGCGTATGTGTCTCAACTAGCAGACCAAGACAAACAAGAAGTACGTGAGTACGTAGTTGAGATAAAGTCCGAACCTTATCCATCCAAATCCAAATTCATCATCGGCCTTCCCACTGCTATCGAAAAGCCATACATTCACCACCATCTACACAACATACGTCAGTTCACCCTAGATTCCTCACAGTACTGATCGACAAACCAGCGGCCCTACATCTCCTTACTGGTCAACAAGAGTTGAAAGCCAGATATCTTTGACCTTTGCAAAAAGCAGAGATTACTCGGGACACTTCGGGACGTTCAATGTCACTCGGGTACCTAGACGGTAGCGAGCCCCCATTTTAGACACTGCGTAAATTATTAGCGAGATTTCTTCTTGATGTCTGGAAATGTATACCTCTGAGATTGACAATGTAGGGTACATGTCTTATATAAATTTACCGTGCTCTGGAAGAAACTTGCAGATTCATCATAATCCTAGTCCCTTTGCGCGTTTTGGAGTCATTATATAATTTCATCCCCCTCCTATAATAACAACTCTCAATATCTCCACGTACCTACCCCCCACACTTCTCACTCCCATCTTTCCATCTTCCTACCACCCATCTCACCATTGCCAATTCACTCCACACAAACCGTCAAGAAACACATAACCTCCCTTCCCCCTACCCTAGCAATGATCAAAAACGCACAAAGACAAAAAAGAAACCCCACTGCAAACAAACCCATCCCTACAGACAGACACCAGAAACTAAAATCACGTGTGGTATAAGAGTAGCAGAGCAATAGTAGGAACTATCAAATTCACGTCCACAAATAAGCATGATGAACAACCTTAGTTTAGAGGACGCTGACGCACTGCTCTATAACAAGGCGAAGGTGGTACAGTCCCAGATCCCCATTATATCCGTAGCGCTTGTACAGTTGTACTTTTTCAACGCATCCCTAAATCCACAATAGTCTAGTCCAGCGTAGACACTTTATATAGAAATATCAATACGGTACCATTTTATCAAAAACCAAGCAAGTCCATAAAACACAACTCTTTCCAAATCTTGAAAATCTTGAAAATCTTAAGATTCATGGGTATTAACTATATTTACGAACTCCTCTCTCTGTTTCTCCCGAGATCAGGTCTTTCTCTCATTTCCACAGCTCGACGTGCTTCCTTTCCACTTCACTCATGTTCTGCCCCCTCTCTGCCTTACTCCACCATCTCATCCTACAGTAGATAAATATGTACGTCCAAAAGAACCGCCAACAAGGAGAAAACGATGATTCCCTCCATTCCCCCCGATCCGTGGGCTCAATCCATGCATGTTCCATCCATTACCTCTTCATCACCTCGTACACCATCTCTTCCATCCACCTCTGATTGTTAGTTTTCACTCATCAGACCACACCCACCTCCCTCGCTTCGCCAACTTTCATCAATCCCCCACTACCAGAGGTACTAATCCTACTACTCTTCCCCTTCTTCTTCTTGACATCGGCCTTCTTTTTCTCCTCTCCGCCCTCTCCGCTCTCAAGCTGCTGCATTTGCGAGAAATCCTTCCATTTTCTCCAGCCGTCGAAGTCAATGAGGGCTTGCATACAGCCCCATTCCATGACTTTTCGTTCGAGCCAGACAAAGTTGACAGGCTAAATTTTGTTAGAGTCACAGCTTACGAAAATGGCGTAGTGACAAAGGGGAGAAAAACATACCTTCGTTAAGAAATCATTACAACCCGCCGCCAAAGCTTCATGTCTATCACTCTGCAACGAACTAGCCGTAAGCGCCACAATAATAACCGGGCTCTTGAAAAGCACACTACTCGGCAGTCTATCCTCCTCAGCCTCCACCTCACTCCCCTCCTCAGCTCCGGCTCCCGCGGAAGAACTAAAAACACCAATGTTGTTTAATCTTTCTAACCGACGAATTTCCTTGGTAGCTTCAAGACCACTCATGATGGGAAGTTGAATATCCATGAGCACGAGATGGAAACCGCCTGCGCGCCATTTGGTGACGGCTTCCTTTCCGTTCATGGCTGTTTGCCAACGTACTTTTAGTCGCTTCATGAATGCTTCCAGGAGTTTGAGATTGATGATGTTATCTTCTACAATTAATACGTTGATTGGGGGGACAGCACCGTTGAGCATTCCGGCTGGGAGAGAAGGATGATCCGCATTTGTCTTCTTCCTCTTTGGTCGACTGTTGGTGGTTCTAGGACGAGGAGAAGAGACACGAGGTGGTGGTGTAGCGACGCGTTGGATCTGAGATGATTCGGCTTGGAGGGGTGCAGGGGGCGTGGGGAGAGGTGGGGCAGCTGGTGCTGGGTTTGAGGATTTTTCTGATGCACTGGAGTGAGTTCTTGCCCGAGGAACTCGAGAGTGTGCATGCGTACCATTATTCATGACCGTTTGTTGTTGGTGGGTACTGATTATGGTAGGGGAGGAGGTATGTTGACGACCCATTCGTGGTCGGTTCGTGGTGGGATGATGTGGTCTTCGTCCTGGAGAGGGCAATGCCGGGACATGACCAGTGGTCAATACGGACATGGAGTGAGTTGCTAGATTGGAGTGATTGTGGTTTGCCAATCCATTGACTGGTATCGAGGCTGGTAGGTGTGGCGAAGGTGGTGCTGGTACAGCCATCGGTGGGAAATACTCGCTCGCGCTCTCCAACGGCCGTCCATCCTCGTAATATTGTCTTCCGGTATGTGGTGATGGTCTCGGCGTCCTCCTCGGTGGCACATCAATAACCAAAGCATCCTCTACTGTCTGCCCTCCTGGGAAATATGCATCCAGCGTCCTGCCCATGGGTTCCTCCGGCCCCAGAGTCCTCTGCTGCTGGTTTTCCCTAGGAATGATCCTCAACGTAACATCCGGCGAGTCAAAGCTTCTCCCCAGCGTATTTGCATATTTCTTCAAGATCATATCCCTCACATCGTCTACCAAATCATCCTCGTTAATCGTCACCAGCGTGGCTGACGCTCCGGGCCTCCTGACCCAAATCTTCCTGCTCACCATGTTTGGGCTGATGGTCGAAGGACCGTTGGATGTGAAATAATCCAGAGTCGCCGCTCTGTTCACCGAAGGCAATTCCGTCTCCAGTAACGTCTTGATCAGTCGCGTCTGCTGCGGCGGGACCAAACTCTGTCGTCTCTGGAGTTCAGCAGGGCGCGCCTTAGCTTTCGGCGTATTGGTCGCACTCGTCCCTTGCGCGTTCCCGTCCGGCGTTATCTCATCAAGATCTTCCACTTCCTCCTCCGCGACCGGCGATATGGTATCAGTGTTGGGGGTAGGGAAATCTGCGAAATCCGTCTCCTCGATGGCTTTGGTGTCGGGGATGGAAATGTGCTTCGAGGAGGGCGAGTGTAGATCGCTGCTTTGTTCGCCGCTGGCGTTCTCTAGTAGACTTTTGGCTTCGGCTCTAGTGCTAGTTGCCGTTCCATCGCTCTTCTCTGCTGTCTCATCAATTGTCGCACTCCCCAACGTCGATGGCGCTCGTCGCGATGGTGTCTGACTTCCGCGTCGCGATTTCGTGGACCGACTGCCGTGTGTATGATTGTGATTCTGGTTGTGATGTTGATGCTGATGCTGATTCTGGGGTTGGGATTGCGATTGCGATTGGGAACAATCTTGGCTGGAGATGGAGATGGACGACGCGTTGGAGGTGGAGCGTCTGAACTTCTGCCTCAAGAAACTTCCAATCGCCATTTAGTTTGGCCTTTTAGCTTGCAAGGTCCGGTTGGACGGCTAGGGCTTTCCACGTGAAGAATCTAGTTTTTGGCGCTTCCCGTATGATTCCTCCTCCTCGATGGCTGAAGTAAGAAAAGTCCGACGGCGAGGCGACGGTCGTTTGGGTGCTGCCAAATAATGAGGACCGTTCGTGAGGGCCGAACTGGGCGTGAGGTTGAGGTTGGAGTTGCCTGGTCCGTACAAAAGAGGTCGCAGCTAGAGCACTATGGGCTATGGGGGACCGCAGAGTGGTAGGTACAGTACAGCTGCAGTAGTAGAGTCGCACTGCATGTATCCCATATCCCATATCCCTCCAGTTATTGCCATATGATACGATTGCTCCGAGTACCATGTCATATATGCCGTGCACTCATCTGAAAGAGAAAAAAAACAATCCATAGCCGAGGCAGCGTACTCGTAATGCGTTTTGGACTTCTATTCGTGCACCTCTCACATCCCTCAACAGGGCCTCGCATCATCAAACAGAAAGAGAGGTAAAACGCAAACCTTCACTCTATCCATTTTCTTATTGTCTTGACCCCAATCCAATCCGCCACATATCTGTCCATTCACCCAATACGACCTTCTCCACCCCTTCAATCACACCCTCTACCTCGTAGCTCCTCACAAGCTCCAGGCCCCTCCTCATATCGAATCCACCCCATCACCAAATGTACTGTATGTGCGAAGTAGTTCAAAGTAAAATATTGGCCATCAGCCTGCCAACACAGGATTCCAGAGTTGCGATCTTCCCGGCATTGTTCCCTGTCGAGCGGCCCATGCCACCAGATGCCGCCAAAGTCAAGTCGCCACCCCCAAGTCTTTCTTTCTGGTGTATCCTGGTCCCTCCTCCCTCTCTCCCCCCCATGATTCAAAAGGCCATTGGATGTGTTGCCACCAGAAAAATAACCTTTTCTTTAATTGGGGGAGATTGATAGAAAACCTCCGATTGCCCTTCGTAACCCCACGCCCAGAAGACGACAAGACATTCGAAAGGGAACAATCTCGTACAAGTATATAAATCTACTTCGTCCTACCTTGGCGAAATGAATGGAGATTTCCTAGGGTGAAAAGTTGGCAACAGGGTAAAAACTCCTGAAAAGGTTACAACCATTTCGCCTGGAACGAAGTATCTGTATTGAAGGTCGTTCAAGTACTTTATCCTTTAGTTTAGTAAGTCCATATTTATACTATAAGATATTCTTAAAATGGGTATGGCAGAAATGTGTGTAGGCAGGATGTCATATTGAGTTCCACTGAGCTCCTTCGTCCTAAAGGACGTCGAGAATCTGGCTAATCGTACATACAACCATTATCTACTTTCATTTCCATCCTTCGACTTTGATAGGCGAAACTCGATATAAAAACATCCACGGACGGGAAAACACTAACTATACAAATGAGGATACAGTATTCTTATAGTGGGATTCCCGGTTCTTGGCAATCTGGTTTCCTAGTGTCGTCGAGACGATATTTTGCTTGTACCTCGCATATCGTCAGACTCTTAAGCTGAGATTGGGTTCTTGGTATAGGCGATAACAAGGTCGTATATTTAAGTGTTGAGGATATATCTGGTAATGCTTATAAATTTTTGGTTCTGTATGTACAACCTTCTGATTTTTATTAGGTACTTAGTCCTACCTTTTTGTACCTAAAACGCTAGGCTTTTACTTAGACTAGTAAATGCTTCGCGGAATTTAGAACCTTTTAAGAATAAAAGTCAGGATATTTCTACTATACAGTAGTACAGTAAAGAATATCATTTAGAACCCCAAAAAGCTAAAAAGGATATCCTCAAGTATCTCTGATAAAGATTAGGACTCAAAAAGTTGAAGATATACCTAGTCCGGGATATCCTTATAGCGAGTATCCTAGTATCGAGTTTCGCCTATATTTCAACCGGTCCGACTACCCGGATTTAGGGGAGCCCTACTTTTAACTTTTGGATAAGAACTAGAAAGTAACTGGCCACCGTCTATAACGTCCGATTATGCGGAACATAATGGTACATGCAGGGCGCGCATTTGTGGTATATAAGGGACGACCCTTTTGATTATAAAAACCTTTATCCAATTTCCATCCTATCTTCGCTTAGTATAGTCTCACTAAACTCCAACCTTAACCAGTACAATATCGTCTACCTCATTACTCCCAACCAATATACTAACATATCAATATACCAATATACGAACATACTAACAATCTAACAATCCAACCTTACCCACCAAGTCAACTACTTACAACCATGTTCTTCTTCAAGTAAATCATCACCATCCTTATAACCTTGCTCATCGGAGCTACGACTATCTAAGCTATAAAAAACTGCAGTAATGAGGGCCTAGGAACGAAAGGCTTTAATGGTAGACAATGTGTTCCTCTATTGAAGTACTGTAGTAACGGCAGTGCTAATACCGTTAATTACTATCCAAATGTTAGATGTGTGTTGAAAGATTGAATCTGGAGGGCGGCCTCTATTGGTAAGGTTGGGCCTGGGCGAGGATAGGACTGCGTGGGACATACCTATTGTTTAGCTACTAGTTACCTGATCTGTTCTTCATCATAGCTTGTTTAGCCTTACTATATCTACATTACAATACCTTCAAATTCAAACTACATTAAGTGCCAACTAATTTCTACTCTTCACTCGTAGTATTTGTGTCCTTCTCTAAGCGAGTTATTGTTACTCCTATTTCTTCATTTTTTGAATTCAAGTCCTGACCTCTCTATCTCTTTATTTCTTTGATTACCTTCGTGTTTCCAAACCTTACCTATCCCAAAAAAAGCTTCGCGCAGCAAAATTCACGATTGCTTATCTGACACGTTGGTGGGCTACGAGTATGGGCAATATTGAATATTCTCACCAGCTAAAAAAATAAGGTTGTACAGAAAAGAATCCACGATTTACCATTGTATAATTGTAGTGGTTAAGTGAAACCGATATGTCTCACCGCAGCAGGTTTTCAATATGATCGTGGTGATATAAAATCTTCCAGAATACAGGGTTGCTTCTGAGTAAGGTCGAAATGTTGATATGAATGAACATCCATGACCTGCTGGTAATTACATCCCTCGAAGTATCTTCAACTGAAGAATCCGAAAAATCTAGGAGCTCCACCATCTATTTACTTGAGATACGATAGTGGGGGAAGTTCCAATTCTTCTTCTCCACACTGGTGTTTACATCACGTGTAAATCATGTGATGTGTTAAAAAGGTTGTTCTTAGCTCACAGACTATAATTACAAGAAAATCTCCAAAAAAGACTAATCATTGTGTTCACCTGAGCAGCAGAGAGTTATATAGCCCTGCTCTTCTGCCTATCTTTATCATGTGATTTACCGCTATGAAAATATATAACGGCGGTAGTACTCTAGAGATTTTATTTAAAGCGCTAAATTATCAATGTATCTCTGAAACTTTTGAGAGTCTGTGGATAATGTTTTGGCTTCGAAGCTCCTGTATGGTAGAATTGAACGTTTCCTGTGGATTGGTTTGTATGTTTAGCTAGCTGTTTTTAGCTGGAATCAGGGTAAAAGAGTGTAGATATCTTTCTCTTCAGTTGTGATTTGGGGTTGTTTTCTTTAAGAGTTTCAACCTGAGAGATTACTTCCTGCTGCTCTAACTAGATATACTGAGAGGCGAGCTATAATATATACATTATTGAAACTTGGAAATAATCACTGCATAGAGGAATAGGGTTTCGTAGTTGAGCGAACAGTACGTGGTAGATTAAGTCGCGGTTTAAAGACGACTCAAAATAGTCCAGGGTAGCACCTATTTGCTCAAGGCTTCTAAGCTCAATAGGTGTCTGTTAAATTGCTTCAATACTCGTGTTACATGGAACCCATACATAGTACCGTACATTAGTACAGTACATACGAGCTCCAGCGACACGCTGGCTGAACATTCGGTTCCTGCTGTTCATCATCTTTTGACTTCTTCCATGTATGTAGTGTTAAGAATTTGATTCTAGTGCCAGCAAAGGCTACTTATACTATTTCAACTTCCTACACCCCTCAAGCTTTCTTTAGTCCCTTTTTGTGTACAACCATACTCGCTTAACCTCACTTCTTCCACTGCTTTATTGGTACCCATATGATTACTTTCTTCTGTCTTCTTCTGCTTGTCTTGAAGCTAATGTACGTGTTCGCTTACTGTTAATTTACAAGCTAATTACTAGTAAATACCTTTAGTATCTCTAACAACCCACAGAGCCACATGTGTCAGCATACACTCAAGGTGGATGCAAGTGAATGCAATAACTAGGTCAAATCAAGGCTCAAATGCATGGAAAAACGACGTTAATATTTAGTCGTGAAAGTTACTAAAGGGAACTTACGAAGCCAAGAACCCGTTTGAGTAGTGGAGAAGTCCGACTGTGTCGGACACAACTCCCACAGGCACGCTTTTTTCCTTGAACCTCTGCCCTCTTGAAGGGACAGGGCAGACATCTGATAGTAGAATCAGACGTCTAATACAGGTAAATTTCGTGTAAGCGAACGCAATAACAAACATTCGATGGTTTCAATTCATGTAAATGGCGGCCGATAGATAATCAGTTATGAAGTAAAGAGATATTCACATTAGAGGCGCAGAAAGAATCCAGGTGTCCTAAAATGAAAAATCTGACGAAATAAAACATAATCAGTAATTTCCCTCGACGAGTTGGTTATTGTCCCAGTGGTTGATATAAAGCTTAATACAAGACTGAGGATATCTGAAAATTGATTTTCCGGAGCCGATTCAAAAGATTGAGGCCAAGTAATGAATTATATTGAACAAAAAGGCTCAATGGTACGACTTGTCGAATTTTCAGTTCTCACGGAGGTGCTTGAAAAAAAATATCGGTTACTCAGAAGCTTTGCGCATGATGAGTAAGTTGTCCATCTTTCTTCAAAACATGACATTGTGACTTTGAAAGCCTAGAGTTACTCATGTTATCGTGAAGGCTATGTTTGCTGCTCGCTGAGGGCGGATCGGCGAGGTCAATCAATCTCTTGTTCCTCGTTTTCCATCAATGAGCCTCATGGTGAGGACTCCCTGATGGGCTTGAGTCCTCGTATCAGGCTGATGCAGCAGTATTAATGTAGTGAGCTACGAGTATGGGAGACTGGATGGCGATGGCACTGCCAAGAAAGGAAGGTCGTATCCACTTTTGATAAGCCAACGACTGATCTGGACGTTGTGCTTGTAGATGTGGCTGCAAAGCTGTGCCACACTGCTGCATGAACAATGTATCTATACCTTTTCATTGGTTGTTGTTGAAATGCTTTGCAGATGGAGGTAAAACCAATCACGCACGGTCTGCCATCAGCCCCTATTGGATTAAGCGAAGGCGGTGACGAGATCATCGCAGAATCCATTTATATGAATGTAGAACTTTTGTTCGTTAGAACGTTTCAGTCACAATGGCGAGCTGCCAGAAACAATGAGGATGGTAATATCGAATGCACCCAGTCATTTTGCTGGCCCTCAGGTTTGGGCAGATCTGCAAGATAACAGATTTGCCGGAAACCTGCAGTCATAAGAGCCGCATGGCAGATCGTAAGCATAAATCAACGCTCCCCACCTCCGTAAAATCTGCCTAGCACATCGTTCGTCGGCATACTGAGCCCGGAAATTCCTCATCAGCCACGCGTCAAACAAAACAGCTCATCATCCTATAAAAAGCCCACGAATATGGCGGACCAGTCAGCACCTTGGACTTGGGATACGACATCGATATACGACCTCTCAGTAGAAATCGTTAACGAATTTCTGGTCGCAAAATTTGGAAAATATCATTTCTACACAGAGGTATGCTATGTGCCTTTGCGCAAGTACTGATTCGTTTACTAAATTTCAATCCAGGCAACTGATGGCGATACAATCCAGTTTTGGATTCCTCGCAAGTTGACTAGGGTAAGCTGATTCCCCCGAGGCTTTCCGTGGGGCTGCTAACCTTGCCACAAGAAGGAGAAGGCAGATTTGAAAGCCAAAGGTCCACGCGCTGGAAAGTCCTAGAGGCTCAAGTGGGTTTACAGTTCGTACCTGCTTCCGTCATGAGCCTTGCTCTAAATGTGACGAAGGCTAATGTTCTTAAGTAAAGTGCGTTCGCTAGTTGAGGTGGCTAATTGGAGTTTTCGAGCGATACCGTGATGAAGTAGGAAACCCGGTGAGAGTTATTGTCAGCTTTTCACTGGAGTCTTAAGGAGTGGGGACTCGGGGCGATATGCGCCCCTTCATGCAGGCATGTGGGAGGCAATTATCAGCCATTTGATATATTTCATAGCCACATGCAATCTAAGGTGGGGAGGAGGATAATTGTATTTACTTGTTTAATTTCTCTACCTTAAGTTGATAAAAAATCATTCATTCGGTTTATGCAATCAGATTCTCAACATGTCATATCGATCACTTTTTTTGACAGCGTGTGAAAATGTAGACAAGTTCCCCAAAAACACAATTCGCTCGTCAACTTCACGAAATCATTTGGGTAGTTTCTTCCGGCGACTCAATGAGCAAGATGAGAGAATATTCTGCAGAGACAACAAAGCTAGTCTCAATATATGGGAGTTTCAAGATAATGAGCAAGGTGGGGATCATTTCTGCGTCAAGGAATGTCACTAAACCTCATCAGCATTTCAAAACCAATGTATTACCAACATCGCAGATTTGGAGACACATCTTCATGGTGGCCATTTATTGGCACGAGAAGATCCTCGATGCAGATTCATGTAAGATTCGCAGAGATGTAGAATGGTGGCCTTGTTAATCATATTCTTTCAAGCTTTATACATGCACCTACTTCTCGAGATATACTCAGGGTGAGCCGAAAAATGTTTGGCCTTGCCCTAACGTATCACCAAGTCATGCCGAATTTTTTGGACTTCGTCTTCCCATTCGGCTTTCAAGAGTATGCCGAAGACTTCTGTTTCAGCGGATTTCGCGAAGATAGCCGATTGTTTTCCGAAGGCGGTCTGAAAATACCGGAATTGGGTCGTTCTGGCCAAGAAATCAGGATGTGCTACAGTTTAAAGTCTGTAGAGTCGTCTGATAGAGAGAGCTGGCCATGGTCGGTTCGCCAAACGGCCATATATCACTCATTTGATGTGGTCACAGGAAAAGCGACTTGGATAGTGATCAAGGGAAGTCACCTTATCCGAGAGCGTGTTCAAGAATCAATGAAAGTAAACTCAGACGATAATGAGCTTAAATCTTTTGAAACCACGGCTAGTTCTTTTAGCTCAACACTTGCAATGCACCTCGTGCTTTGCGACTGGTGCGACGAAGACTGGCGGTGGTATCTGACTTTTCTTGAAAAAAGGCTTCAAGATCTCACCCGCCACTCACTGGCGGTAAACATACCAGAGGCATCTAAATATGTGGATCCTGGGCATTTCAGACTACACAAACGGTCCAGCTCGGGTTTTCGTTCGACAATATCTAGAAAGATTACCAGTCGGAAGTCAACATTGGATAGCCCTACAGATGAAAGCTTTCGGAGCTCATTCCCCATGTCACCAATTTCGTCCATTAATGAAGCTTTCCCTCAAATGCCACCGAAAAAGATTGATCTTCCTCCCGGATTCTCACTTCCACCGTCGCTGCCTCCTGGGAAGGGGGGCCCAAAAGAAGATAATACCACCAATGAAATACTATCAGTCAAAACATTGCAGCAAGTACAATTTGTTGAGGATAAAACAAATGAGGTACTGTTAGTACTGGAAGCAAATATTAAAATTGTCAGCAGCATAAGAAACCATTATCAAGCTATCCTCAATTCAGAAGACTGCCCCGGAGAAATTCGACTGGGCTCCAAGACCGAATTTTCAAACTTTGAGAAACGAATCAGCAATATTATCAGCGATCTAGAAATCCAACGATCGACAGCAGAGACATTACTCCGTCTACTTGAAAATCGAAAATGCCTGGTAAGTCAAAAGGTCATATCAACTTCTTCTTTAACGATACTAACAAAGAATAGCTATCAGCTCTACTAAACCTGAATACAATCGAGGCTAGTAAAGAAGTTTCAGTCAAATCTCAACAGCGTGAAAGTAAGATGCAAGAGATGACGGAGGCTATGCATCAACTGGCGGTGGACACCAAGCGAGAAACAGTTTCCATGAGAATCATTACCCTTGTGACTTTGTTTTTCCTCCCAGGAACTTTCATATCCGTAGGTTTCTTATTACTTCAAGTACTCGATTCCCTTCACTTCAGTACTGACAACGAGAACTGTTCTGACATGATTTTAGACAATAATGAGCACTGATATTATCAAATTTGAGGACTCTGAAAAGAAGTTTGAGCTTGGAGCTCTTCAATTGTACCTGTACATCACAGTTCCCCTGATGGCCATCACATTTGCAGCCTGGTGGGTAGTCTATATATTCATAGACCGTAGACAAGGTTCCAACTTCCACAATGGAAATGCTCTTGGTTCGCATGTGGCGTAACATCTCTTTATATAAGCTTAAATAAATATACCATTTGTCGACTTCTTGATATTCACATATTTGTGTCTCGCGTTGCAGCAAAGCCGCAGCTCAAATCAGCCCTGGCTGAGCCTAAGCCTCTGCTGACCGTCCAGAATGGCTCACCGATATCATAACCCATAGAATGTAATGCACACCCCTGTTTCCGAACGAGTACTGTAGATCGTCCCGCCCCCACCACCATCGCCATCGCCACATTTGGGCCGATAAAAGCGGAACATGAACTTGACCATTGCACGTGTACCTGATTGGCAATCTTACCTATGATTACCTCATGGGCGTGTTTCTCTTCAGTTCGCGTTTCCCAACCCTTTTCATGTTGAGGAACTCTCTCATACCAATTCCTTCCCACACAAATTCCTTGACTCTTGTTGATTTGGAACACCGTTTTCTGCGGTGACATCTCCAAACTTGTCTAAATGGCGGGGCGGCCTCCATTGACACACTGGGCACGCGCAGGTATTTCACGCTTCCATGAGTTCGTTCGGGAGAACTGCGAATTCGAGATCATCAACCCCGAACCGGTGGACCTGCAAAAGCGACAATTCATGCCACTGGACAAAGTTAGATCCTACTTCGAACGAAATAATTGTTTCGAACTGCGAGCCATTCTCAATGACATTTTCGATCCTGTCGATCAAATCGATCCTAGACACATCCTAAGGTCGCATACAGCTGTATTCTGCATACTGCTTTGTACTGGGAGAGGTGACGCTATCAAGCTGTTCAAAAGTCACGATAGTCTAAGCGATGTGAACCTTCCATTTGATCCAGAACGTCCACCGGCGCATCTCCCCGATACCCCAAACGATCCGAACTTTCTGTACGAATTTTGTGAGAAGCAATGGGTTTTCTGTGCTGCTAGACTCGAAGGGTTGTCTGATAAGCATTTCGATGGCAATAGAATCTTGCCCATTGTTCACAAAGAGAAGATTGGTGAAGGCGCGACGGCAGTCATTTGGCTTATCAAGCTATATCCGTACTACAATGGGTTGATTGAGGGCCAGTCTGTGCATGTAAGTGGCTTCTAGTCCTACAAGGCAATCATGTGATCAAACAATAAGCTGAGTCTAAATTTAGCAAGGACATACGAATATATTCGTGCTCAAAGAATACGATTGTGCAGACTCGCAGATGTACTACGAAAAGGAGACCAAAGCTTTCGAGACTATAGGCCCCGATCCCCATATAATAAGATACTTTGGAAGCTTCAAAAGGGGAAACTCTTTGAATGTTTTGTTGGAATACGCGGACAAAGGAACACTAGACGAATTCTTCCAGAAGCAACATCATCCGACGAGTGGACTGAAGATAATCCGGTTCTGGGAGGAAATATTCAAGATAACAAGAGCATTGGCGAAATTGCATGGGGTCACCGTCCCTGCAACAAACCATGAAGTGCGAGGGTATAAACTGGCCCATCACTTTGCAATTTCACATAGATGTCTGAACTAATCTTTTATTAGGTGGCATCAAGACGTTAATCCTAAGAATATCCTTGTCATGAGCAATGGATCGCCCCAACCCGAAGACTGGAAATTTAAACTTGCAGACCTGGGAAAGAGCCACATTAAAATAATAGCGCCCGCACGACAGGATTCCAGTGCGAGTGACAGTTATGGGACACGTACATACGGTATCTACACGTCAAGACTTACGATATAACGTATGGATTTGCTGACAACATTGTTAGGTGCGCCGGAATGCTCTAGATCTGATGTTTTGAGCGACAGTATCAACCTGAAAATAAAAACAAGAGTTGATATTTGGTCACTCGGATGCATATTCAGTGAAGCGGTTCGATGGATGGCCCATCAAGGCCCTGGAATTAGCGCATACAGAGAGGAACGAAAACAGGAATTACTCGGATGCTCGGCAGGTGGCGCGATTGACTGCTTTCATGATGGTCTCTCAGTACTCAATTCTGTGAGGAGATCTCACAGGAATGTCCGGAAGGAACTTCGTAGAGAGGATTTTATTACCGAATTAGTCAGTAATATGATTCTGGGAGATATGTTAGTCGAGGAAAATGATCGATTCACAGCGACGGTATTGTGCAAAAAGCAAAAAAGACTGCTCGATGAGGCAAAGTTCGAACTCGAAGACACTAGCCACGAGATAATGGGCACAAAGTTGAATGGATCGTCGGTTCGTAGTTCTACCCTGCCAATTAATCCACGCCTGAACACACCTCCCACCAACCAGTCTCCTCCTCATATCCCCCCTGGTTATCCAACTCCACACCAATCAGCCATCTCACCCCACTGGCCTGCAGGGAACCCAGTTGATTACCAGTCTAGTGGGAGCCCAACGCAGATACAAGAAACACACCACGCTCAGATATCAAAGCCGTTTTTAAGAATGACGCCGTCGGATAACTCAAATCAAACTTCACCCTTTACGCCTTCCACACCAGGATTACACTTTGGGTTACCAGAACCAGAAATTGAACTTCTTAATGCGCCCATGCACTCGAATTCCGGATCTCTTGGGCCTTGTCATCTTGGGCAAGGGCACTCGAATTCAATAAATGGCACCCCCACGTCGAGTACTTATATGTGGAAAACCCCCGTCCAAAGTCCCACACTAATAGATCACGGTGGCATAGAAAGCACATCTGATATTTCAAGTCTAACCGGGAGCCTCAAAGGCAAGAATCGTGCACTCGGACCACTGAACACTTTCAGAGAGGGTAACACCGGCAACAGCTCGCCTATAAGATTATCTCACGATACACTGGGACGCGAAAAATCAATTGGCAACCTAGAAAATCAAGACGACGTCCCAGAAAATCTTCCAATAGAGCACACTTCTAATGGGGATTATTCTCATCTGGAACCGATCCCACCAGCAACTAATGGAAGGCCCCGTAGTTCCAACCTGGAATTTTTGAATGTGGAAGGAGCAATAAGATGGAAGCAGCAAAGCAGGTCACGCAACACCACTACTCGTGGGCTCGACCGAAACTTGCTTAACCGACTGAAAGGCCGGGATCATGTAAGTAACAATCGTGGATTAGTCCCCAAATTCTAATGATTGCAATAGGTGTTTTTGGTCGACGATTCTTACAGTATGGCACACCACTGGGATGAGGTTATGCGAGTTTTTGAGGCGTTATCTTACATCGTTAAAACTCAAGACACAGACGGCCTCGACCTCTACTTCGCAATATCAGACGACTTCCATAGAGGCGTGAAGAAAACTTCATTGCTTCAGGATCGAGTACGATGGCGTAAACCGAATTCCGGCACCGGGAAGGCCGATATGAATATTCGCCTGAGTCGCATACTGCAAACATACACCGAAAATTTGCAAAATAAGAAGAAAACGCTTTTTGGAAAGACACCAAAGACTCAGAAGCCTTTGAGCTTGTACATACTAACCAACGGAATTTGGGAAGGAGATAATTCCACGGTTGATGAGACAATAGAGAACGCAGTCATGAAACTGGAAGATCTGAGAAAGGATCGATTACAAATAGGCATTCAGTTCATTAGCTTTGGTGACGATGTTACCGGTCTTGAAAAGTTGAGAAAACTTGATGATGAACTCGGCCTACATAAGTACGTATTCAAGGCATATTCCATCAGTTGGGTACTAATATAAGTACTCTAGGGATATCGTTGACACTGAGCCATGCACTGGAAACGTTTGGAAAATGCTCCTTGGGCCAATCAGTGCTAACTGGGATGGTGAAAGCATTTGAAATACCGACAAAAGACAAAGCTTCCTGAGCATGACTCCTTCTCGCTTAGGGTTGGGCAAGTAAAGCTACGAAAACCTCTTATCAAGTGCTATTGAATTTACGATGGAGTTGGGGCGCTATCATAGTTTTATTTGGGACTCTTTTTATACCCGCTCATGACGAGATTTCTTCCTTATTTTCATGTTTGTAATTATATATGTATACCAAATGGGTGGCCTCAGGTTTCAATGCCGATTTGGATGTCAGATTTATTGCTATGTGGATCGTTCCTGAATTTTAGACGAAGTGCTGAAGTTTTAAGCGGTTTCAAGATAGAATTGATGGTCTCATATTTTCACTTTATTGCATTATGTCTAATGGAAAGGTTAGATTATACAGAAGTACTAGATTGGGAGATTCATGATCACATGTACTCATAAAAAGAGAAGGAAAATCATTTATTGTGAAAAGATTCCAGAAACAATGGAAACCCAAGCCAGCAGTCCCTAGGATTTGATATCTTATTGCGATGTTCTGTAATCTTCATCTTTTCTCTCACAGTACAGTCGCTGCTAGCTGGACCCCTCTTGTCTTTCTGGACATAGGTGGATATTCAAAAGATATGAGCAACGAAAAATAATATCCAATCACGTGAAAGTGTACTGTACTAACCTTTCTTGTTCTGCAAGTCTCACTGCAGAAGGGTGCTTAAGGAGTTAGGTTAATACATATGACCCTAAACTTAACATAGAACGGACGTATTCCTTTCTTTAATATCTTCAATGCAATTAAGTCCTTAATCTTCGCTTCTTTAACTATAGTATGAAAACTAGATACTTAATAAGTTTTAATCAGTGGTCCTCATAGAACACAATAATTTCTTGAGCTAACTTACTAAACCCTCTAACTCCTATCTCATCGGCATTTCTTAATTCCCAAAATTCTTATAAGGTCTCCAAACCTTTCGTGACGACAGCTAGAATAGATATGGTACATGTTAATGACTAGGTCTGGGTGCCTTACACATTAGACGTCCATAGACCTTCAGCCTACCTATATATCAAGGTAATCTTTTTACCGGCAGGTGAAATTATATGGCTGTTCCATTTCATTGCCCCAACCACCTCCTTAATTCCAGTCTCTGACTTTTCGTTACTTTCCTGTGGGTATCTGGTGGTTTCGAAAAACTTTGAGATTTACTTTGATAATTGGGATCAACTCAGAATGTGTCGTCGCTTGGTGAAATGTGGAAGTGGATCTGAGGATTTTGTGTGATGCGAGTACGTTATAAATAGAGAACAGGATGATCGTTGGGTGATAAGGACGGCTTGGTCTTTATCAATGATAAGTCTAACCAACTGAAATTTCTCAACTTTATTCTCATTTCTAGGAGGTGTGAACCAAGTGATGAATTGTTTGTGGGACCAGCTGGATACTGAGACGAATTACGAACATATTCCTGTATACCTGAGTTACAAGCCAAACTAACCACTTCTTCTGTAACCCATAATCAGGAAATCTTTAAAGGGTTGCGGTCATTCTGAGTATGTTGTACTACTAAACAAAAAACCGAAGGGATCTTCCCGTTTCTTGCAGGACTACGTGTTCTGAGAATCTAATGTTTTTTAGATTCCATATCCTCTAAGGTTATTTGTTCTCTTGGATTTAGCTGCAAACTCACTCGTGAGCACTTCACTAAGAAAAGATGAAGAACGGGCACTATTTATTTTTTTGAAGCGAGCAAGGAAGACCGGAGGCTTTGAAGAGAACAGAAAGAAACAAGAATACGAGACGAGTGTTTGAATGAAAAAGGAAACGAATGTTGGTATTCCTAACATGATGAGGTAATAGCCACATAGCCGAGCTTCATATAGATCGCATACAGTTCCAGCCATCTGGTCCCTTGACTCGAGCCTGGAAATGTGAAATCATGAGATGCCGATTCTCAGAATGATCTTGGCTCTTGAGCAGGTGTTTGACCTCCTTAAATTTCTGGGGATGTGGGGTGGAATACGCGTCAGATCCCTTGGCAGGACACTGTACTTATCACTGTAAGTATACCACATAGGTCACAATTTTATAAAGTCAAGTACACTGTGCATATAATTAAATGGCATTCGTAGGTAAACTGCAAAAAATGGGCTGTCCGTCCCTGACGTCCGTCTCATTCCACGTTGAAAAACTACTCGGACCACATATATAAATTGACTCCCAATATCCGCTCTATCCGGCTGTGTTGCAAGCACAGTTGTTTCCGAATTTGTTGCAATTGATTGTTCGAATACCTCCCTGCGATTAACAATTAGCAATGGTAACACATAAACACTAGATGGAAACTAAGTGGCTTACCAAGTTTTTACAGTGCGCTTCACATGCGTCCTGGTGAGGGCACTTGACGCCCTCTAATGCATTGGAGCCTTGAATAGATTAGTTAACCTGAAAATGTGATTTATGATGTTAAAGAGTGCCATACCTGGTACCTGTGCTAGTGCTGAGGGTGCGGCGACGGCAAGAGAAGCAAAGGCAACGGAAAGGAGGAGTGTGAACTTCATTTTGACGAGAGGGATAATTAATTGGTTGGTTGGGTGGTTGATGCAAAAAAATGAATAGAATGGATGAATGATTACCAGAATGATTGATCAGTAAATGTACAGTTAGATCCAGGTCTTATATACATATTTCCAGGCAAAACACACGTACCCTTTCCTAGACTGATCAAGGAGACTACGAGGCAGAATGCCCCTAAAAGCTTACGTTTGTGACATCTTGGGAGGAAAGGCTTATCCACATACGAAGATGAAAATGAGCTTCCTCTTCCAGTTCTCAAGCTCATCAAGAAGCATCTGGCGAGGCTTAACTCCTGAACGTCTGTACTCCAATTGGACGGAAAAGCGGTTTTCGGCAATTTCGATTACTCCGCCTTGGTGTTTGCCCCGCTCGTTACTGTATGACAGTATCATGGTATATTTACAAGCGTGTACCAAGATTGGCGATCCCGCCGCCGATCGTTCACGTTTGCGACAGGAACTCTTATAATTAGCAACACCGCGGTTCTTCCTGATCCACTAAGATAACAACAAAACTCTAAAGCGTATAAACAGTAACAAACTACGTACAGAACTTATAATTTCTCTATTCCATATAAAGCCGCTTTGACCACATGCCAGTTTTACCTCAGAACTTCTGAGTCAGAAGTTATTTTGCCAGATAGTTGATCCCCTCGAGTTATCCACGACATTTTTCCATTAGTTGGGTATTTTTTTTAATTCGACGTATGAGCGTATGAACGTATGAGCGTATGAGCAGGGTTGCTCTTATTTTCAAGGAATTAGAGTTCTTCGACACCAAGCGTGTTACAGTCGCCGAAAAGGCAAGGACAACGTAATTGTGAAAGGTTACTTGTAAATTCGAGTACGGAGGACGCAGGAGAAGACTCAAAAAGACAGAATATATGATTGTCCACTTCGTTTTTCCCTAGCCTTGCTTGACGTTTAGCAACTTATGAAGTTATAATCACTTCATGGAAATCTCAATATGGCTAGCCCCTATATTATAAACTGTTGCATCGCGCCTTTCAACTTCTACGTCTCTCCTCTGGGGCTCTAAGTAATTCGCTTCGATCGATCTGTCGTTGAGCCTTCCATCTACCACATCATCCTCTTTGTCACATCCTGAACTCTTTCATCCCTCTCAAATAAGCCAACGTTGAGGAACCATCTACTGAATTGCACATCGCCACCAGAAGGAGGGGCAGGAATTTGTGAGCAAATTAGAATGAAAAGACTTCTACCGTACTTTGACGAGGTTTCAACTTTCTAAGGATTAGTTGAGTTACTCTAAGAAACTCGAATGGCTGGATCAATCGTGTTTCTATTATGCTACATTATTTCCATCCGTTCCTCACTTATTCTTATCTTCACTTTTCTGGCAGTGAATGTGGCCGGATATTTTCCCTTAATCACTCCGGGGTTCCCAACGCCCTTCTGCACATCACCCCCACTCAAATGTCTATCGCATTGCCGTATCGAGGACTACAGCTTCAGAATTTGTCTGGTTAGTGAGCCAATATGGCTCAGGAGATATAGCAATCAGAGCTTTGAGTCAACTCTTTCTGAACCATCTTTGAAGCTTTCCGGACTCCAACTTTTATGAGCTCGCTATTTGTAATCACCATGACTCGAAAACACTGTGCGCAAAAGAGTTGGTATCTTCATCGGGGTAGCACCAAGCGAAATTTCGTTCTCTGCTTCTACCCTGCGTAGAGCTACTCTCACGTCTTGGAGAAGTTGCAGACCAAGGTATTCACCGACTTTTCCTACCCACAACACAGGATATCACTTGAAGATACTCTTAATTGAGAATCAATCCCTTCATTAGAGATTAAAATCGAATATAATAGTACAACATGAGCTTAAGATTACGTCTTTTTTCCGTTTCCGGATTTAACAACGCCATTGGCCCCACCACCGCTTCCGAACATGACTTTCAAATCCCCTGCAACGGCCTCTGGTCTCTCCCATGCGGTAAAATGACCGCCGTTATCGTGCTCACATTCAAAAACCACTTTTCCAAGAGAAGAACCCCAAGCTTTGGGTAAGCGGAATATCTCCTTTGGGAAGTAAGCCAACCCCTTTGTTGACGTTAGCGAGTTTTCAATGCACTTTATTATTTTGATATTCTTACAAGCTTCATATGTGGTACGTAACCTCCGGCTTGGGCGGGATACTTTCCTCTTGTCGATTCATAGTACAATCGAAGACTAGCAGTGGGACCGGCCTTGCTGAACCAGTACAGACTTACCCAGGTGCAAACTTCCTCGTCGGTCCAAGGATATCCATCGGTCCAATCGCGCATCTTCTCATACATCCAGGCCAGTAGACCGACAGAGCTATCAGAAAGCGCATATCCGATCGTTTGTGGTTTTGTGTTTTGTTCTTGGAAGTAACCCATACCCGTCTTTTGAAATTCCTGTGATCGAGCCAATCCCGCTTGCTCAGCTGGTGTGTACATGTTGAGGATGTGGCGCACGATGAAGGGGATAAACGCCCATGGTCTAGTTGGAGAGGGCGGAGTAGAAGGAACAAGATTGAGATAACATGCTTTCAGAGATTAGGGATACAGCTGCGACATAACTCGAGTGATTGATGATCCCTAAATTTATTATCTTAGTGAGTCGTGTTTACCTGCTTGACAACGGCCTCACCCAGTCTCCTCCGATACTAGCATACTGCTCATACCCCAGATTTATCATAAGTTTATGGCAAGTCTCCGCGCATTGACCTAATCCGAAGCCTCTCTTCGATACCCCGGAAGAGAATACATGGTTTGGAAGCGAGGGTGCAACAACGTGGAATGTCACACCCTTCATTTTGTCGTCATTTATAAGGAATGGCAGACGTCTTTCTACCTCCAAGAAGCTCCCAGGCCCTGAATCCCGTCAGTATCAAAACTCAGTATATACGAATTGGAACAACAGACACCCATGTAAAAACAGCAGCGGTATCGCATCGTCATTTCCACTCCTCGTGTGTAGAAAATGAATATCCAGGGGGTCGAACCCCTCAACCTCAATCGTCGAAGTGTAGTTCGGTAAACTGTTGATCTTGTTTTCCATACTTTTCCAGTCAAAATCCTTTCGCCAGTATGCAGCTAGACGTTTCACATCCGCCAAAGGTGTCCCATACTCCCAACCCACCTCATCTAACTCGTCTGGAAAAACCGCTGTCGAGCTTTTGCAGCAGCTTTTCCTTGTCCGATTGGGAGATCTCGAAAACAAAAGGTTGAATATTCGCCATTTTGGTCACTGAGCTGGGAGTATTGGATGCCACTTAGATGACAATGATTGAAGAGATAATCTTTTTGTCGGGAATCTATGAGCCCACACTTTGCGAAGTTATAGGGTCAGTTCTGGGGTCTAGATCATTTCAAACATTTGTGATAGGTGTGTGCATAGACAGGACGGGCGCGTATGCAAGCTGGGAACGACCGGCATGTTAACCATCCCAATTACTAACCCGAAGCGGAAGGTGTGGCTAAAGAACCAAGTTTCTTGAACCCAACATGAAGGATTGTTGGCTGATAAGCTGGAGGATGTTGGTGGAAATCACGTGTTGGTGCGTCGGTCCTGCAGCATGCAACATAAATCGTTGTTGTTTTATATAATCTCTTCCTTAATTTTTGGATACTACACCACTCAAGGGACATTTAGAATATTGTATGAGTAGTCTGCTTTATAATACCTGTTTTAGTTTAGCTTCTAGCAAGTAGAATGAGTCTCTCTATAAAAAACTTCATAAATATATACTAGGGGCTTTATTTTTCATTTCTCGAAGTATTTAGGTATAGGAATACTACACATATCCTTTCTATTATTATAAATTTTCAACCCTAATTATACAGCTATATTATCAATATATTAGTAGCTATACTAATATCTAAATAGTTTATGGTTTTCACATGGAGTCTTTCTTTTATTGCCTAGATTATTTAACTAGGATAATTTGTTGTTGCATTGTTGGTGTCCAGAAATCATGGAGCACCCACATAAAATACGCGAGTGAACTGGAAAACATATACCTCTCTGGGTTGTCCATCGTGACGCTTTCTGATTCGATTCTACTTTCCAAATGATGGTTGAGTTGAATGAATCTACACAGGGTGCTATTGCACTTCATATTGTTTGTCTTATTATAGTCACGCTTGCCGTTTTGTTGAGATTCTTGGCCAAGGCACGTAAGGGTACCGACTTTGGTTGGGATGACGGATGTATGTTAGTTGCGTGGGCAACCGCCATTGCTTATATTGGCATAGTAATTCATTGTGTGTACGCCTGATCAGATTCTCATTTCACATTATCTGCTGATGTAAAACAGTGTTGTATCTAGGCTCAGCACAACTGACAACTTCCGCAATCACTCCTGAGGTCATTTTAGAGATATCCAAGGTATCATCATCTTTTCCCTAGGTGGGTAGCGAATCTATTGCTAAATTGCCATGACAGTTTTCCTATTTTGCTGGAATTATCTTTGAGCTTGCGAATATCGCCGTTAAACTATCCCTTCTTCTTTTTTATTCGAGAATATTCACAATACCACCGTTTCGTTGAAAAGCATCGCTGTAGGAATACTTTGTTGCGCATGGTTTGTTGCTTCTGTATTGGTCACCATCTTACAATGCATCCCAGTCCAGAAAGCGTGGGACCAAGCCACTCCTGGTTCTTATATCAGTCTGCCCAGTTTTATTCTTGGGTACGAAGTCACAAATGCGGCTTTAGACATAACGCTCATATGTTTGCCTGTTGGAATGATCCCAAATTTGAAGCTTGGAAGACAACAAAGTATATTGATAAGCTCAATTTTCATGCTCGGTGGTTCGTAAGTCATAGTCTTCTTCATCTTTTGGAGCTCACTTCACTGACATGGTACTTGAAAAAGTGTGTGCATTACATCGATTCTTCGAATCATATATCTATACCACCCTAACGAGCCAAATGGTATGCTCTTCCAATTAAAAACTGTGTTTAGAGTGACTAATAAAACGGTACCAGATCTTTATATCGGTGGTCCGATTTGGTCAACCATCTCTATCTCCTCAGCTGTTCTATGTGGAAATCTGCCATTGCTCAAACCGATCCTTACGCGTTCGGTAATTCCCTTGTCAATACGTAACATTCTTTAGTCCTGGAGTACGCGCTCAGCAGGGAAACAACCAAGTGGTTCAAATATTGAGCTACAAGAGAGAGGACCATGTAACCCACTTGGTGGGGAATACAAAGGGGTAGTTACGAGTCCTGCCGAGAAGAACAAAAAGGCTCGAGATGAGAATTGGCTTAACACCATTTCCTTAACTACCACTGTGGATATCGAATGAAAAGTTTTAGGCCCGGAACGCAAAAATGTTTATGGGAGAGAAGACGGCGGTATACGAATGGTTCAAGTCAGTTATGTATTTTGGCATTTAAGTGGGGTCAGTAAAGGAGGAGGACACATTTGAATAATTCATATCATCAAGGAAACGACAGTCTTGAGCAGCATCTCATATATTTATGTGAATACCGAATTTGAATTTGAAGAATGTTGATGATACAACGTCGGGTTCTTGTGATCAAATTAAGGCATTGTGTTTTAGTGATGGTTTTCACCTGGTCCTTTCTTTCGACAGATCCCTCCCATCGATGACATGTTTCTTCGATTGCGCTGTTAGCGTTGGAAGATAATATTTAAGAGCAAGACGAATGCCACTTAGGCAAGAAGATTACCTACCGACTCCAGTCTTAGATAATATCACGTGACCGTACTCCTTTCCACCCAAGGACCTGAATGTACTGATAACGACCATTTTTCAATACGAAATTCTAAGCGAGACGCTCACGGTGCCTCTCATCCCAAAAATATCGAAATCAAGCAGGAAATAGACGGGGAATATGTAGACAGCATTGCGCGGGAACAGATGTTCTCTGAGAGCATAAGTAAATGTGGTTGAAGAAAATTGGGACTGAGGACCTACAAAAAGAGCCGTCTTTGTATCCGAAATTTGAATGTTCCACAGTACTAGTGGCCTGTCCACATTAAACGGCCTGTTTTGTTGGCTAGTTGTTTTTCAGTTTGGAAGATCTTCAGCTGAATGCAGACGCCCACCTCCAAGGTAGTAATCACACATTGATACACATAGTACAACGGAGAACGTGTGATGGTGATACTTCATGTACCCCACGCCAAGCAAACTTTTACCAGCAATCACGAACAAGCTGCAGAAACAAATATGATGTGCCTCAATTATCAATGACTCGAAGCGCTGGGCAAGTTGTCAGTCGAAGATTTTATTCGGGATACATGCATGTTGTTGGACCTCGCCGCAAGTGATTCTGCAGCGATATGCATTCATCAACCATTTGGTCACATGTACTCAAACACCAACGTTACTCTATTGCGCCATTATCTGAATTGTGCCGTACAAGCTAATTGCTTCCAAAATCCTTGAAAAAATGTCTCAAAACCTCTGGCTGTAATAATTAGCAATGCGAAGCACCATGACAACATATTTTTAAACCGTTTATAGAATAATCAACGTTCGGCATCTGGAATTCCATTCCATTCCAGACCCCCCCTCTGGAAGGAGTCCATTCCAGAGGGGGTATTCCATGGAGTTTTATGGAATTCCAGCTGGAATTTGTAACATGACCTAGATAAATGTGCTCCCGCTCCGTGGACTAATAGGAAGTCCCTTAGGCTTTGGGTAGTCAAATAGCAGTTCACGTGAATGTCCCTTCTAGCCAGGCTCCCGTCGCCAGGTACCTTAGTACGGTACTCCTCTAGAGTACGCTAAACATATTCGATACCAGTACTCCTATATATTTCCAGGTTATCTAGCTCTATATACCCCCCCTAAATCACGTGTTTTAATAGCTCTGGAATTCCATGGAACCCCTGGAATACCAGAGGATACTCGATGGAAGCAGTGTAGGCAATAGTTCAGTTTTTTTAGTTCTTAGTTCAGTTTAAGGTCTTATAAAACTAACTGCGGTTTTAACTTAAATTATAAAACTAAGCTAAATTTAGTCTAAATTAGCTATAGCCACTTATATATATAAAAGAATCTACTTCTCCTGCGATATCTTTGTTGTCTTATTCTTTTATCTCTATAATCGTCTTATTAATCTATATAACTACGTTAGTAGAGTTAATTATACTAGTATTACGAAATTGTAAGCTTTAGTAGGGTGAAATATACTATAATAATCTTTTAGGCGGTGTAGATAAGCTAATTAGATTACCCTAAATTATTAAAAAGTAACGTTTTAGATTTAGCGTACCGCCTTTCTATACGCTAGAATACCTTTACTTCTATAGTATATAATTTATAAAATATCAATAAAATGCTCTATAAAACTAGTCAGTTTTAATAGACAAAACTAAGCTAACTAATAGTTTAGATTTTGCCTATAAAACTGAGCTAAATTCCGTGAAAACTGAACTAACTAAACTAACTGAGAAAACTGAGAAAACTATTGCCTACACTGGATGGAAGGAGTCCATTCCATTTCAAGACGCTCTGGAAGGACTCCAGATGGAATATGGTTCCAGACGCCGAACGTTGAGAATAATATACCGGTAAAAGTTTCAAACAAAAGGTTGCAAGACAAGAAGTTTTTCAATAATGATACAAATATTATTTCATCCTTTAAGCCTTATTTTCATCATCAAAATCGTGTGCTAAACCCCTTGCAAACATAGAAGAGGACCTATTTTAGGGTGCAGCTAACCAACAGATGGGGCATTACAACTCGAATGTTGGGAAGATTCCCTATCCAGTTGATGTAGGACTACGGCGTCAATGACTGATACAACTTGGCCAACTCCTTTTTAACTTCTTTATACAGGTCATCTCCAGAATTAAGAACATTTCAGATCCTTGTTGAATGGGTCAATTTGTTTAGGGAGATCCTTTTTACAATTCATTAGTTATGGATTCCTCCACACCTTAGCTTCCTAACACCGCATTACCAACAAATTTCATTTCAAGTTGCAAAACATCTCAATTCAACGCAAGAGTTCCAACTTCCAACCATGAACCTTCCCGCTCCACCACCAGCCTTGATCCAAGAAGCCCAACTTCTTGTAGCAGGTCTCGCCTCCAAACTATCCAACGCAACACCTCACGGGTCAACCTCAGTCAGTACATACGACACAGCCTGGACATCAATGATATCCAAACCCATCTCAGGACACCAACAATGGCAATTCCCCTCATCTTTCTCGTACATTCTTCAAAGTCAGAATGCAGATGGTGGCTGAGGAGAACTTATAACAGGAGTAGAAGTAGACGACATCTTGAATAGCATGTCCACCTTACTAACCCTCCTCAAACATCGATATAAAAACCCAGTTGTTGTTGGAGACACACTACCTCCTGACATTGACTTTAGAATCACCGATGCCGTCTCGTGGCTTGAGAGGAAGCTGCGAACCTGGGATGTGGAAGCTACGGACCATGTTTGCTTCGAGATGCTCGTTCCTATGCATCTCCAATTATTACGCGAGTTTGGATTCGAGTTCCAGTTTCCTGGCTTGCCATTCTTGATGAAGCTCCATGACGAGAAAGTATCAAATTTCGATTTTCACGAGGCGTACAAGGCTAAAGACACCTTTCTTTACCCTCTAGAGGCTTTTATCGGCGTGCTTGACTTCGATGAACTAAAAACGCAGCTCAAGAACGGAAACTTCATGTCCTCGCCCGCTTCGACGGCTGCGTATCTAAACCACGCGTCTGCTTGGGATGAGGAAGCGGAGGACTATCTGCAAACAGTATACAAGAATGGTGCGGGTAATGGGA
Source organism: Hymenoscyphus occultus (assembly GCA_900536445.1). Classification (NCBI taxonomy): domain Eukaryota; kingdom Fungi; phylum Ascomycota; class Leotiomycetes; order Helotiales; family Helotiaceae; genus Hymenoscyphus; species Hymenoscyphus occultus. Next base: position 35,334 of record UNPT01000306.1, read on the forward strand.
CGGGTGAATTTCCGAGTGTATTTCCAAGTGAGGTATTTGAGTCAAGCTGGGTAAGGACAAATGCCTTTCGAATCAAACACGAACTGACATAGTATAATAGATGTTATCGACATTATTGCAAGCTGGTTTTACCGCTGCTGATCTTGGGAAGGATCAGACGACGGTGATTTGTGAATATCTGGAAAAGGCCCTCATATCATCCAAGGGTACAGTTGGCTTTAGTATGTACCCCATGTCAGGAACCCGTATAATCTTACACACATACTAACCCCTTCATAGCTCTCAGGGAGGTACCAAATGCAGATAATACAGCAAAAGCAATCCTCACACTATCCCTGCTGAACCGAGAATACAATGATTCAAGCCAGATGATAACCACCTTCTTCAACGGCTCGTTCTTCCAAACGTACCCGTCTGAACAAACCCCCAGCCTTAGCTTCCCCTTTCCCCTTTCCCCTTTCCCCTTTCCCCTTTCCCCTTTCCCCTTTCCCCTTTCCCCTTTCCCCTTCCACCTTTCCCCTCCTAACCCCCCCCAAAAAAAGAGAACCAAAAAAAAAAAATCACCCCAAGTTCACCATGTACTGTAGTAAGGGAGTAAGGGAGTAACTATATCGTGTAGCGTTGTACACCAGACCAACAAAAAGAAACTTCCACTGGATGGATCATAGAAGGATAGATAGAGACATCCCTCCATACTCACCCTCACATCACCCTCACTTACCCTTTCCCTCCCCTCCCTCTACCGCTCCCCCTCCCCCCCCCCAAAAAAAGCCATATTACCTTACCCACTGACATCCACCCAAATACCAGCCCATGTAAAGGTGGGCAGAAACCCCATATATAAACCCCCCCCAAAAACCCGAGATCAAGTTCACGAGGAAAAGCCCACCAGCGAAAGAAAAGAAAAAGTGAGTTCCACGGTGTTGATGAATACGCCTTTTTTTTATGGTAAATTAAGAAACACAATTTCTTTTCAGGTTGTACGCTGTACGCTTCGACGAAACTTGGAAGTTAGAAAAGAAAAATCAAGAAACCAAACAAAATGCCATGTCCATTTCATTCACCATTGCCAATGCCATTGTGCCCGCCCGACCTTGTAATTTGCCATGTCAGTGCCAGTCCCCACCGCTCCTTCATAGAATGTAAGTCTCGGTCGCTGCCGCTGCGCTGTGGCAAACAAAAATCCATCGTACAAACATCGCAACAAGGAAAAATCAAGTCTCGAAAAGCAAAAAAAAAAAAAGAAAAGTCCATGTGCCATGCCATTCCGAAATAAAGCTTTGCCTTTGCCCCCCCTGTCCAGCTTGCGCCTCTTGTTAGTCCTTTAGAATGACGCCAATACGGAAACGACAGCACACGCCAGATGTATGAAGAGGAATTTTAAGCGCGCGCAACAAGTAAGAACCAAACGCAAACCGCAAATAACACCGAAACATGCCATTTCATGCCATTGCCAAATCCTGCTTTCAAACTCCCGCAAGTGTGTGACGCGCAATGGGGGAATCATCATGAAAACCACGCTACAAAGTATGTGTAAAATGCAAACCCCGAATGCAAGAATAGAGAATCGCCTCGTCTGTAGGTCGATCGGAAATGAAAAGTAATGAGAACAGATCATGCCACCCCATGGCAGGTTGAGAAATGAGTGCGGCGGAATTATGACAAACTCCAAATCAAACCCAACGCCTCGCAATGGATGAATGTAGTCAAAAAATCTACCTTCCCATCATGTATGCTGGGGGATGTCCGTTGTGTGTTCCTGCAAACATAGCCGCCGGTGGACCACCAGCAGCCATCGTACCATTAAAGACGGGTCCGTTCCAGCCATTAGTGTTTCCTCCAAATGACGCCGCGGTATACTGGTTGGTAGTTCCATTCATGGGATTAACATTATTGGCATATGCCATTCGACTCGGTCCAAGTCCCGGTGGAGCAGAAAGTCCTGGAGGAGGGCCACTGGCGGTGCTAAATGAAGGATTTTGACCAAGCATGACCCCATTCATTCCCTGCATACCTGGTTGAACAGCCGAAGGTCCGGGAGAAGCCATTCCTTGGCCAGCTCGTACACCAAGAGGATTCTTGGAGAAGCTCAATCTAATGCCGCCTTTGATACTGTTGTGAAGGGGATGTCCATACAGCTCGTGGAGAGCCTTGGTTGCGAATGAGACATCTTCAAACTCGACAAAGCACATGGGTCCGTTCTGCTTGGTTCTGAAGCAGAGACGCTTGTAGCCACGTTGCTTGGAAAACATTGCCTTGAGCTCATCCTCGGATGTATCGATGGGTAGATTGCCAACATACAAGGTATTGCATGGAGGATTTTGATCAGCAGGATTGACGGGTGGGAAGTTATGTCGTTGATAGTGCTGACTGCCAAGCTGGTAATTGACAGGCTGACCACCGTTGGTCAGGGTACCTGGTGACATGGGGTTCGTGTGCTGAGAGATGGAAGATAAAGGTTGGTTGTAGGAGGATAAGGGCGCTGGACCTGCAGCATTGTTTGTATTAAGTGACAAGCCCGCCATGCGTGAAATTGGGATCTGTGGATTGGTTGGTCGACGCGCTTGAACCGAGGAGGACCCATTTTCGGCATACGCAACAGGATCCTTGAGAAGTTCACCCGTCTCGTCATCGTCAACCGAGTCATTATTGATTAAAGATTTTCCAGTAACTCTAGTTCTCTCGTTCAAGTGATTACCAATAGGAGACTGTGGGGAAAACAAGCTCTGGTAGTGTGCGCTAACCTCTGGGTTGGGTAGCTCGTTACTCGAATAGCCATTAGTAGGAGAAACTCTTTGGCTTGATTGATAATTTCCGTTATATCTACCCGGTTGTCGAGGGGTCGGGCCTCCAGATGAAGCCGTTGACGAGGTGGAACTCGAGGGGCCGGGTTTCGAGGTGTTATCGACCGTGTAGCGTCGGGTCGTGGAAGGTTGACCGTAAAACATCTCGACGACCATTTGCGCATCGTTTGCGACGTTGGGTTTTCCGTCCAGCATGTTCTTCGCTTCGAGGGCGCCTGCATGGGATTTGAAGCGCAAGACCGCGGAACGAAATCCAGTATCCTCAGACTTGTCGGGCGATAAGACCTCGGCGTCCATAAACTCCTTTGACCATACCACCATTAATCGCAGAGTGTCTTCGGTGGTGTTGAGGGGAAGTTTTCGAATGATGACGGACGAGGGCGCGTTGCCAAAAGGGCCGGTGGACGCTTGCGGACTCGTGATACCACTCATGGAATCGGTGTTGAAAGGAGAGATGTTCATCGTGGCCATTGACAGGGACTGATAGGGTTGTTGAGGCGCATTGGATGATCGAAAAGCGTGTCCAGCTTGGGGGTAGTTTGGGGGGTTCATGGCATGCTGTGGTGCGTAGGAACCGGCGCGATCTGATGAAGTGGTCGGTGGTCTGGGTTGGGTGTTATTCGGATCTGTATCAACAATGGACCTGTGAGCCCCGTTCATGCCTGGGTGGGACAAAGAGCTGTTGCGACCGTGGCGTGGGTGGATGAAGGCGCGCAAGTGTCGCGACTTTCTAGGAACGGCCGAATGCTTCTGAAAGGCGAGAAGGGTCGCGATTCAGTGGTGGGAAGTCGAGAGGGGATGCGGTGCTGGTGCTGCTGACGGGCAGAAGCGGTGCGGCTGTGGATTGAGGGTGGATGACGCTGGAATAGGAGAGTTTGAAAGTTGGTGGGAGGTGAGCTATCTGATTTTCAAGTTTCGGGGACCCGATGGACGAGGGAGGGGTGGTGAGTGGTGGGTGGTGGTGTCGGTAGAGTAAGAGGTTCGAGGTTGGAGTTGTTCCAGGTACGATGGATGGGAGGAACCGTGCGACCCGCGACAACAGGTGAGAGGGAGGCGGGAGGAGTCTCCTAGGAGCAGGCAGGCAGGCAGGTAGGCGATGCAGCGTCGGCGCTGTCGTGGTGGGCAGACGATCCGTGGTAGTCGATTGCAGCTTGCAGCGGTGGTCGTCGGTACGAGTAGGTACTGTACTCGAGAGGAACGATGGGAATCGTACCGCGCAGGCTAGGACCGTCCGTCGACTACAGACTACCACTACTCCACTCACAAGTCCAACAATCCGTGGGTCGGGAGGAGGAGCCGGACTCGATCAGGGAGGACGGGGATGGGACTGGGACTCGCGAATTGGTACTTGCGTAGCGATGACGAGACGCTCAGAAAAGGGGGCGCGCGACGGGTCAAAGTGAGGAATACCAGAGGTAAGTGAGTGGTGGGTGGTAGAGGTGGAGGTGAGGTGAGGTGAGGTGAGAGAATGTTGTAGCAGTCGGGTCGAGAGGATGAGGGTGAGGGTGAGGGTGAGGGTGCAGAAATCTGCGTGCGCGGAGGATGTGCTGTGAAGGTATGGGTGAGTGATGTGATGGAGGGGGGGTCAGTGAAGTGGTTGGTGTTGGGAGGTGTCGCAAGAGAGAGCATGTCGAAATGTGGGTGCGGGTGCTGGGCTGGGCTGCTGGGGGAGCTGGGAAGCTGGGGAGCTGCGGTGGTCGAGGCGATGGATTAGCGTCCAGTCTAGAGCCCTGGGCCTTGTCGGTGCATCTTCCAGGGTGGAGTGCCTCCACTGTCGACCCTACGGGCGATACACTGATAGGCCACCACCATCCTGGAGTGCACATCTTCGCAGCAACGAAGCTAGGCACTACCTGTAGGCACGCTGGGCATGCTAGGGCCAGGAAGGCTCTAGGCGCTGATGATCTCGACGCAGTAACACACGCCGTCGCTCTGTTCTTGTACGGTACGGTACCGGTACAAGTACGGTACGGAGTATGGTGCTATAGTATATAATTTGAGTGGTAAGAGTACTCGTGCTACTCGAGTACACTCGTACTACAGAAGCATCGACATTGGCATCGACGAGCGAGCGTGACGATGCACTCCACGTTTTGGACAATGCTCTCCCGTCCGGTGCGACGCCTACGTACGCGCTTCAAAGCATTCATCCGCCCAAGATATAAATAGGGGAGCATGCAAGCTGGGGACTCTGTAGACTCCGAAATGTACCATACCCCACCATACAGTACAGGACCTCCAGATAACAGCCAGTGTCCACTCGAGCCACTGTCGAGCCCAGCTCATCTCAACAGTATCGACGTATCGTCTCCACCGTAACCTACGTACCTACAGTAGGTAATCTAGGAAGTAACCTACTCCGTTCCCTACAGGCTACACGCTACACGCTACACGCTACACGCTACACACTATTCGCTACACCAGCGTCCGTACCTTTTGCCGATAAGCCTCTAGCCTCTACTCGAGTAGCTCTAGCCTCTAGCCTCCCTCTAGCCTCGCCCAACATCAAAACGTAAAAATGCAAAGGCACCGCACCATACCGGGAAGACTCGAACTTCAATTCCAACACCACATGGTGCATTGTTTGGTTTCACAGCCGCCGCATGCTTAGCTAACGCCAACCAAACCTTCCACCACCACCAACACTCACGCTTCCAGCCTGAGGTTCGTTCCTCAGGCGCCTGGACACAGTATACGGTGCAATTCAACGTCGCTCCCACATGCGAGAGGACGAGGGAAGCTGCAGCTTCATAAGCTCCGCTCTGCAAGCTTGGTGCTGGGGTAGTGTTGGCGCATCAGCGGTGTTAAGAGCCTAGCCGCACTTGGCAAAAGACCGAAGATGCAGACCACTCCCACTTCCACCTCGCCCAAATCCCCACCACCCCAGGGTGGTCCTTGCCATGGCCCGTGGAGGTCTCACAAGTGCAGGAAGAGGGGCACGGAGGCTGCAAAAAGCGTGGGAGAGAAATCACTCCACCAAAAGTCTCCGGAGCGGTGCGAACATCATGATTTAAACGCCATGGAAATCCAGTACCATTTCGTCCGAACCATGAGCTTCAATCGCTGGACTTGACGACGGCGAGGTGATGAACGTTGCAATTTTGCATGGTGGTGTGCGGAAAACACCAAGACACGAACACGAGGCACCCACGAGAAGAGGAAACGTTAATCATCCATACGACCAGGCGAGCAATGGAGACTTCCATTCGCATTCAACCACCAAAGGTACTTTCTCCAATGAAAGGGAGATCCCATCTTATCACTCCCTCGGTTCCCGGAAACAGATATCTGAAGGGTTTTTGATTCGTGGATGGGAATATCACCTTACGGAGAGAAACAAGAATCACACTTCTCTCGTTGGTCCAAATGCCATCGAGGACATGCAAACCATGAGAAATCTCCGTTGTCAAAATCAAATCCCTCAACATTCCGATCGTACGAAGCAATCAATGGTATTGGCCCCACGAGAATGCCATCCGCGGGGACTGACCTGGCCTGGTAGGGTGTCAGATCTCGGAATCTCAACAGAAAACTTCTCAGAAGCGAATGTCTCAGCGTCGTTTGGGGGACCATCATCGAAATTCAATTTTGACGTCAGCTCAAGGAAAGATGCATGAGGCAACTGCTCTCATGTGCTTCTTCCCCACGAGATTTCCAGAAAGCCAAAATCCATAATCCCCTCTCGTGTGTACGGAGCATTCAACTTCTCGATTCATCACTTGGTAACACGGCGGAACGGCTCGATGCTGCTGTCAGGTTGTCCCTCTTCCCGAAAGAAGAAACTTCGAAAGGTGTCGGCTGTCAAGCGGGAGAGGGGAATCAACTCCCAGCGTCCCGGTAACACAGACACCGGGCTGAGAGATGCGGTGCGATGCCCAGCCTGGGTGGAGAGGATGTGTGTGGACCGTGTGAGATGGACCGAGATGGATGGAGAAATTCGGTGCCAGACTGCAATCATGCCAATACTGTACACCGGCAGTCTACCCGTCGCCTCGCCTTTGCAGGTCACCCGTGGATTTTCAAAGGTCAGCAATGGTGAATTGTTGTCCCGCATCATCATCAGCGGATAGGATCGCAGGACGGCGATAAATGTCGCAGGTTAACAAGTTGTAGCCCTTGCTGATCTCCTTCGTCAGCCAATTCTTTCTTGTACAAGTACTCGTACGAGATCGAGGATCGTGTCGAGCGAGGGGTCGAGGCACGTGGAAAGGGAATCTCGGTGAAGGACCTCGACGTGGTGAATTCGCATACTGCAGCCGCTTCATTATGTAGGAGGAGTGATAGCTCTTGTAATGGACGGTGATTGCTGCAATCCAGTGGTCACAGCATCTCCAAGGCGCAGGTTTTGCTGGTGTACTGTACGCTGGGTGGACAAGCAAGTCAAGGGTGATGCAGCCGATAAGTGATAAGAAGTGACTAGGATGAGGATAGCAGGGTACCAGTCTCTGCGGCACAGCCCACTTGGAAGTCTGTGCTTCTTTCCGACATGGTAATGGCGATGATGGAGGATTGATGACATTTGGAGTTCTCAATACTCTGTGCCTAGATCAACTGTTCTGAGATCAACAAACTTCTCAGGATACGCTGGACAAAATACATGAACATACATCAGGTGGTTCAAAAAGTGTCGGCGTTTGTCGGTTTAGACCATATTCTAAGCGACACTCAATATCCTAGGGATCTGGTGGGATTACAGTACGGTATTGTCCAGGGCCTTTTAACCTCAAAGTTCTTTGTAACTTCCCATATCCCACGTTCAAGCCATCACCTCACATCCCCAAAAACAGGTATCAAGGTTGGATTGGCTGCGCTTCACAACCCAGGGGCTTCGCACCCCTATGATTGGCACATACATTTCTACCCACGAGGGGAAAAAGCTTTGCCCTTGCCCACCACTGTACCAACAATCCAGGATCAGGGTTTCAAGACCGGATGTGACCTTTTGATAGGCCGCATGGTAACCTGCGGCCAGGGCCAGCGCCAGGGCATGCGTTTTGGGTTGCGGATGGGGGTGGGTGTATGGATGTCACCATACTCCCTCCCTCCATAGCCATACATTCGTCTCTTTTGAAGATCTTGAGGATTCTATTTCCTCTTTGGTACACACTGTCAGCTCTCTTTATTGATTGTTTGTTCGTTGTTGGGTATAAGCCTCATGTTATTAACCAACGATCTTTTCTTCAGCCGCGGAAATTAGGATTGGCTGTCAGTTATCAAGTGATCAGCAGGAACAGGAACGATGGGAGGGGCGAACAAACTACTCTCACATGTTATGTTTGCTTGCTCCGCTCTATGCGTGGTAATCTTGCAGATACGCTGCACCATGAGAGTTCTCAGCCATTTTCATATCTTGTAGGTTATATGTCTAGGTTTCAGAGGTTTTAATTCTTTTCACCCAATTCTGTCAAAGGCAGAGTATCTGGGTATCTCAAGACATCTCCCGCTGAAATGAAATGTTAGAGGACCATTGGAGAGCTATACAAACATATAGCCCTGACTTCGTCATCAGTGGATGTTCCTTTCTACAAGATTGTATCTTATACACATCCCACCGTACTAACTATCAGCCTCATCCAGCCTCATCCATTCCATCATTCCCCACCCAAATATCCTAATCAAATATCTGCTTACCCTACCACTTACCACTAACCACTTACCATTAACCACTTACCACTTATAAACCACACAATTCCCTCAACTGCTCCTTGCCAAAGCACCTGCATCTCCACCTCTACGCATCCACCCCTATTTACATATCTAGTATTACAACCACCACATTCGACTAGCGCAACAAACCTGCATACCCGTTCCAAGTGAAGTGGGAATTTTGACGGCTGCGAGGGAGGGGAGTGAGGCTGAGGCTGAATCTAAGGACCTTGTTAGTAAAAGGTATACTACTATACTTCTTTCTTATACTTTTCTTTAGAAGAGAGACAGGGGAATATAGAAGGGGGGAGTTAAGTCAAGGCTATAAGTATACTATTCCTTAAGTATCATAGTACTGTAGGTATAGCCGTAGAAGTACGTTCCTTACGTCGAAATCCTAGGTAGTTTAATTTACTCTATCTACTATACTCCGACTTCTAATTATAGAATTTAATCCTAGGTAGTTTACGTATACGTATAAGACCCCGAATAATTACGGTAGTTAGTATACCACAAACCCCCTTATAAAACGATCTAGCCTCCCCCTCGCTTCCTCTTATTCCCTATTCCCTACTAGTACCTATATCTTTTATATACATGATAATTCTCTATTCTCTACTCTAGGTATCTAGGTAGGTACCTACTAAACCTCTTCTCCCTCTCCTTCCATCCCCACCTTACCCAAATTTTCACATGATATTTCCCTAGGTATTCCCCACTTGCTTACCTTATAGGTAGAGGTACACAACTTTTCACATGACAAATCCACCGTATCCACCAATCCTCTTCCCCATTTACCCCACTTCACACACCCCGTACCCACACCGCACCCACACCGCACCCACAAATCCCCTTTCCACTTTCCTTTTTCCCTTCAGAAAGTCAAATAGACCCGACCAAAATAACCAATCCGAAAAAAATAAAGCTTCTGTGGTCCAATGGTTAGGATTCCACCCTTCCATGTTTCCTTCTCTATCTAGGTACGAAAAGATGGGATAGGAGGAAAGAGAGGTGGAGGTTCGTGTTCGATTCACGGCAGTTGCATGGAGAACATTTTTTTGGTTTTTTGGAGGTTTTTCTTAGGAGGTAGGAGTATGAGATATTTTTTCAAATGCAAAAATAAATAGGAGGAAATAGGAGGGAGGAAAGGGGGGAGAGGGAAGGAAGGACCATAGGAGTTTTATTTTATTTTATGTATTTTTTAAAAATAGAGAGAGGGAATAAAATAAAGAATATTTAGAAGGGCTAAAAGAATTCCTTTCTCCTTATAATATTTTTAAGATTTTTTTAAAAGATAAGATATATTCTATTTTTATATTATATAAATTTAAATATCTTCTATACCTCCCGGCGTAACTCGAAAGTAGGTTGATGTGACGGTTATGGTCACGAGGGCTGGATGTTACATGTTCGCTTAGCAAGGAGCTAGCGCGCACGACCTGTATTTAGTTCCCAGCTCTCTCGAGCTCTCCTTCTCTCCTGGTCTTTTGTCCTAAGAATAGAGTGTTGTTTGTTCCGACTGTCCAGAAGCACGTCTGTCACATTACAAAAGACCCTTAGTTGAGGCTAAGTATCCCAGGTCCAAGTTCACGTTCACGCCTTAGGGTATAGTCGACAGTCCACTCGATCTTGCCATTGATGATATCACGGGCTTGCGGAGAAGGTTGAAGTTTCTCCAAAACACACTTGAGTTCCGCTTGAATCTAAGAAAACGAGTTCTAATCAGTAAAGGTGCTCCAATACTCATACTGTCTAACTTACAGAGTTTACTTCTTGCTCCAAAATCTTTTGCCTGGAGTCCTTGGCCCCGAGGAGGCTTAGTTGGGTGAGCTTGAATTCTGTTTCCTCGATTTGTTGCTTCACTTCGTCAAGTTCCTTTTTTTTGGTCGTATCAGTAGCTTGATCATCAACGACAAAACTCCCGGGTGTCATTTTGAAGAGATTTGTCGTCTAGCACTCCTGGGCGCCGGAATTGGTGAGACGGAAGGATTGAAGTGGAAGAGTTGAATTGGAAGGGTTGAAGTGAAAGAGTTGAAGTGGAATAGTTGAAGGGGAAGAGTTGAGATCGAGATTGAAAGAAGATTCTTGGGCTTCACTACGCTTGAAGGTGAGGATTAGCTGCAGGTCAGACCAATCATCGACTCTGCTCAATAGTCTTGGTATATATGGGTAAAGCAGCGTGCAATTCGATCACTCTTGTTTCCCATGTCATGACTATTGGCCCTTTTCCACTTCAAGTCACGCTCAGCAATCTGTGTTGCGAAAACACCGTTGATAAGTGACATGCATACTCTTAGAATTCACAACATACGGAAGGTTTCGAAGGACCAAAGAGAGATATTGAGATTCGAGGCCAACATTGGTTTTCAAATCAAAGTCTCCACCAGGTAAACGATTGCATCAAGTCATCAAGATGTTCCGACGCTACTCTCTACGAGTGAAAGATGCTCTTTCCACCAGCAAGTTCCAGTGAATCTAAAACGTGGGGTTATAGCAATGCGTGAATGTTTCTATATTCTTTATGACAAAAGTGAATTTTATCAGCAGTTTTTGATAGTATCGAGTGAAGGTAGGTGACTAAATTAAGGTGTAGCTTGGCGCAACGATAGTGAATGTAATTTGATTTAAACAATCGTTGGTATTACCCCCAGCACCTCAAAAGGGAATGTAATGAACGTACTCCACAACTAGATTGCTCCATGCTCTATTATAACAACTCAATTCAACCTGGCGTAAGGACCCCTTGGTTCCAGTTCCCCACCACCATTTCCCCTTGCAACCCAAGAATCAACATTTCTAAAAGGCGGCGTCATACCAGAAATCGATTGCATGGTGGGACCTGGCGACCGAAGACTAGTTGTTCTAGTGAACCTATCCCACTCGGTGGATCCTGAATTTTGATGGAGATTTGGTGTTGGATTCCGGGTTGGATCTGGATACCTGAGTGGAGGGGTGAGCATGTTAAGTCCGTCTTTGTTGTGTTTTCCACCTGGTTTCATGGACGCTGGAATGGTTGACGCTGGGAAACTAGCCTCTGTTCGGGTCTAGAAGGAATTGTCAGCATTTTTGAAAACGAAATTTGATGAGAAGGAGAGAAGGAGAGAGAGATCATACACCAACAGTTGCTTGACTCCCCCACAGTATACTTTCAGCGCGTTGCCTAGCTCTGGTAATAACCGAAGGCGGTTTCCCACTACTCGCTTGACTCATGGGTGGTAGAGCACCACGTGGGTAGCTTAGGCGACGAAGACGACGTTTTCTTATGAAAATAATAGCAAGTACAGCAGCAATGATGAGTCCTGTAGTTTGTTAATATTGAATGATTTGATAGGGGAGAATTACATACCAACAACCCCTAAAACTATTCCCGTAACCATACCGCCTGATATCGTAGAACCTGATGACGCGTGGCGTGTAAACCCATTTATACCTGGACCCCCAAACCCCCCGATATTTGTGGGGATTCCGGAGACATTTGGGGTATCTGATGATGTTGGAAAGGGTGTTGGTTGAGGGGCGGCCACTGGAGTCTTTGATACTTGCGGAGGTGGTACAGTTGGAGCGGCTTTTTGGTCAGCTAGCCGGGCTGCAGGAGTTTCATTGGTAATAGGAGGACGCTTTGAGGTGGAATTAGTTTCTCCTGTCAACGAGTAGTATTGCCAAAACCTACCGTAGGTATTGGCAACGAAGTTGTTGGTATAGATGCTAAGGTTGAAGTTACCCACGATTGTGGGGGCTTCGAAGGAGCCAAGCGAGCCTAGTCATAGTAAGAAAATGACAGAATATTCAGAATTACAAGGTACCTACAGGTGAAGAGGTTGTTGCTGCTAATTTTGGCGTTGCGCCTGGGGGAAGCGGACGAGGAACACGCGCTTTAGAGGCGCCCCCATCATCACTACTATCACTTGTGTCGAAAGTCCCGTTCTTGTTCAATTTGTGTTTATGATGGCCTCTTTCTTCGATGCTTCGGTTTTCTCTTCTCTTCTTGCTTTCAAAAAACCGACGATGACGAGCTCGAAGAGTAGGCTCGGGCGCGGGGGAGCTGGCAGTTCTCAATTGCAATTCAAGAGATATTTCAGCCATTTTGAGTCAGAGAATTTTCTTTCGAAACCCCCAAGACATTCGAAATTACCGGAATCGTATGAAAAACATAAAATTATTAAAAATGTCTGAACCAGCGGACCCGAAGAAAGAAAAGAAAAGAAAAGAAAAGAAAAAGAAGGATTCGAATGGAATGTTTGGTCCCAGATCAACTGAAAGGATGAAGAAGAGAAGAAGGAAACAAGAAAATATCTCCGAGGTACGGAGTATGGTCTGTTGAAGGTATGGGGATATGGGGATATGGGTCTTCAGTATCATCACAAACACCCCTGCCAAGGCAGATCAAGAGAAAGGTTAGCAAGACTCCCCTTGAGATACTTTTTTATCTGCTTAAAATGCTTTTTGAACCCCTGTCGCCGCGTTCGGTGACCGGCAGTTTCTACTTTAGTCATGTTTTAGGTGCAAATAGAAAACGCGTGTTCTTAGCTCACGGCATTAATAAAGTCAGCACATGATACTATTCCCATCTACACTCACTGTCGCCCTCCCTACTATATCCTCACTGTCGCTTCCTCGCTGCCGCATCCTCGTTGTCGTGTCGCGTCTTTACTAGCGTTAAGGGCACTTCGTGAATTATTGTTTAAATAACTAAACAATATATATATTTACACCATACGCTTGGAGATACCTACAAATTTCGACATTAAGCACTTCTGAGTGCGGGGTGTAATTGCACTTTAGTATGGCCACTTCGTTGTTTTTACAGCACTCTGGGACGCGGCGTATCCACTTTTTTTCAATTAGTACCTAGCAACAAGCATTCTAAGGGGAGTCAAGATATGGGGATGTGATCTACAGTATCATCTACAAAAACCCAGCCAAGGCAGTCCAATGGGATGGTTAGAAATCACCACGATGCCAGGAAAAGGCGTGCAAGAAGAACCCAGATAGTAATAAAATCGAATTCCACAAGTGAAATACCTGTGGAGCTATGGTGTATTCAATGCTGAGTACAAGTTCCGAAGTACATCAGAAAAGGTGTCTTCATCGATCCCAACAAATGGGATTTTTGGCGAGACCGTTTCTTATTGCCGAAAGTAAATTCAAGACTCATCGCATGTCGGTAGAAGGTTGAAACGGTGGGGACTTCGAGAAGCTCGAAAAAAAATCTGCCTTGTGGATTTGATTCGACAGATGAGATCCATCTGATCTTGGGGACCCCTGTGAATACCGGCCGTGAACTGTGTCAATGCGTCGTCCAGAACCCCAAGTTTCCTTACTCGGACAGATGAAGCGCACTGTGCTACATCGCTACCCCTGTTTCTGATCGGTTCAAGCTTCCAACTCTCGACAATCTCACTCACTTCAAGCTTTCTAAGAACGAAAAGATAATGTCTCTCCTGGTTATTTTGTAGGGTATGTTGACAAGAGTGATTTTGCCACGGAATTTTATAATTATACACGTCCGAGAGCACGTTCCAAGAAGTGGACAAAATCCGTGCCAGAAACACTATTATAATTTGTGAAGACAGGAGGGGACCGAGTGTTGTTATATATAAGATAATCGATTTAAGTGTTTTTGGTAACCGTGCCACACATTTAGGCACCTCGTATATGGATTTGCATTTGAATTCTCGTCATATTAAAGATGTGATACAAATCCTATAGCTTATTTTGTAATAAATCGTTTATAAATCAAGGGTGCAAAACAACGACAAAAGCTGTAAACTTAGTTATATGCACACTAACAAACGTTGATATTATAAAAAACCCGCGGCAAAATCACTCTACAGGCAGGTAGGCAATCGTCTTAACTCACAACCACCAAGTGCATAGGATGGTCTTATCTCCTGCACCGCCCGGCGTAACTCGAAAGTGGGTCAAGGACGTGCTAACCTAGGTAGAAAAACGACATATAGATTTGTACTAAGAGTTACGACGTCTTTTAATAAAAACAGCTTAAGCTAAGTTCTTTCCGTAGTCCTGATTAAGCTATAGTATGTGATTGTTTATAATATAAACAGAAATAATCATATTTTACTAATTAGATAGAAATCTTATTAGAAATATACTATGTAGTCACGTTCTAGTCCTGTGACTATATATCTCCTTACCAAAAATCAGTTCAATTGATAGCTTGGCATTGCCAAGCTGTCAGAATTGACCTGGAATTATGCGTTAAAACTATTTATTCTACGCGAGGATGCTCAATCCTGGTTAAGAGTTACGCCGGGCGGTGCAGGAGATACGAGCACAGTAGAATAACCGCCACGTGAAACCGCATGTCCAAAATATACAATTGGTGTTCTTAGAATCCTGAGAATCCAGAGGAGGCTCGGTTAGGCATGAGGATCTTCGGGGCATATGTGTTGGCATCACTTCGCGCAACGTTTCACGCGGAATCCGAGGGGTAGCTCTGAAAATCTCAAATTCATTTAATATAGACTCCTCACCCCAGGATTCTTCTTACGAATACTGCTAAGCTTCGTTATTTTCAAGTCTCTCTTTTAGTACTATCATCCTTCTTCGGCCGGGCCGTTTTATTTTCATATCTCCTACTGACATAGCGTTAATTACCTTGACTGAAATCATGTTCGGCACTACACTTCTTCTTCTTGCTGCGGCGCAGTTTACCATCACTTTAAGTGTACCATCTCCTTTCAAAGCTGAGGGTGCCGATGTTGCTTCGCTTGAACGTCGTCTGAATCTTGGACTTGTCTTGCACGACTCGAACGGTGTCCCGACCACAATCATCGTTTCAGTCCGTAAGTATTTGGTAAACCAATGGTATTTGAATGTAATTGACAACGAGTTGTAGCTCCCGCCTCTGACCCTACCCCAGCCCCCGCCAATCTCCCCGCAAACATACCTGCCGGCAGCGTACCAAAAGAGGGAGGCGAAGCCAAACCCAAGGAAGGAGGCGAGGCCAAACCAAAAGAGGGAGGGGAAGGCGAAAAGAAAGAGGAAGAGGAAAAGAAGACTAGAGCCAATGGGGTAATGGGTACGCCATTCCAACTTAAGGGAAACAATGAGCTTCAAGCAATCTCATTCGTAGGCTCAGCAGTAAGTGGTAGCCCTTCCTCGTACCATGTCGTTACTTCATTGTCCTTTCACACTAATACCACCCAGGGAGTCGGATCAATGGAGATTGAATACCAGAATATCGACGGACGAACTCTAACTGTGACCGAGAACAAGACTCCAGGTGCTGCACCTTTGGGCTTCAAACTTATTGATCCTTCTTCATATGTGGTCGCTTTGGCCGAGGGATCGTCAAATATCACACGCCAACAAATCGACTATGTGTTCGACGCTAAAAGTACGCACCCTCCATCCCGAGTTATCCTCTGACACTCATTAACAAAGCACCCTAGATGAGGCTCTCAAAGCACAGAATCTTTCAGCTGTCCAGACCGGAAAACTTTGTCGGGACACCAACGCGTTTGTCGTCAGTAGCGCGCTTGGAGAACAAGAGTTTGAAGCTGACGAGAACGAGAGTGTTCTCAAGACCTCCAACATCGTTGGGGAATGGGCACTTTTTGTCCCGGCGTGAGTGGTGCGGAATGGCTTATTCGATGGTTAGGAAAGGGATATGGACATTTTAGAGATATTTTACTTTCTCGGTCTTGGCTTGCCATGAACCACAGACATGAAGCACACCAACAGTGTTTTCTTGTATTTCTTTTTATCGCTACTGTTAATAATTCATGGGATTGATTCCCAAAACTTTAGCCTTTCGAAGCCTTATTCATCTCTTGGTTCTTTCACTTTCTACTTTACTACTTCTTCAGAGCGAAAAAAGCCGAACTCTTTCTGTATACTTATACACGGAATAAAAAACATTAGAAACCTCATGACTTTCGTGTATCCAGGAACCGCAGCAGCTGTATCGAAAAATCATTGTCTCTTTGCAGGAGAACGATGATTTCGGCTGCTTGAAACTTATGGTCACGTTATAATCATGTGACCGTATCAATTCCTCTGTAAACAGCTGAGTGTTCACTTACCCAATTCAAGCATCTTACGAGTAGAGCGTTTCGAATCTATGTGTAAATCTCACCATTCTGCGCGTATCATCTATTATTTAAAAAGATTGCCTACTGCCACAGTGTTTGCCTACTGCCACAGTGTTTGGTCGAAGATGCAGTTAGAGAATTATTGTGAGACAAGCGAGGCCTTGAACAGATCTAGTGATCACTAACAACGCACGGAGTTAGACATTCCTTTTCATGAGCGAACCCTTGAAATTTTTCCATGCGTTATTAAGAGAGAGAGTTGATTCATAATTTCGTACCTGCCTGATCTGGTTGTTAGGTTCATTCTGAGAAGGGATCACGCCAAGCGTCTCTTCTTCACTCCAAAAACACTTTAAAAGATTCGCCTTCACATCCACCTTATCTCCTCCTCAACAACAAAAACCGTAACACCATCCGCAGGCTGAAACTTACGGTGTACCTATAAAGGTTAGGGTTCCGTCTCTAGACGCTCAATTTGAGGTTTCGTTGCGACTTGTCGTGTCAACCTCCATTCCCATCTTCTCCCCGCCGTTATTTCCAACTTCCAAGTCACCGTCTTCTCTTCAAAGCTGCTTAGCAGGAGTTCGTATGACCTTCAAAGTCAATCAGGCCCATCACATGCTAATTTCAAATATAGAAATTTACCCGCTTTGGTATTTTGGCTACGTGCCCACTCCAACATGTCCAAAGCAGTGAAACGCAAGAGATCGGTCTCTAAAGAAACGACTGACTCAGATCTCCAACTGATCAGTAACTCTCAATCCGCTCCTAAAATGAATCCGGGCTACAAAACCCTTCTCGCAAAGTCCCCAGGCGGTACCCAATTTCTCACGAGCTTCGAACTCGCCCTTGCAAAAGCTGCTGAACGATATCAAGCTGAATCCCTCTTCAAGGTCACACCTGCAGAAGCCATTGAAGAGTTTCGTCGCCTTATTGCTCTGAAGGTCTACATGAAGGATACCGATGGCATACTACTGAGCCCAAGCCCAATCATGGACGCTATCTGGCATGAAGTCATCCTCGACACGAAGACCTACGCTTCAGTGCAAACCACATTAGGCTGCACACTGCACCACCGGCCTGAAGGAGCAAGTGTTGCAGAGAAAGACGCACGTGATATCAGATTGGCAACGATGGAAGCAATGTATGTGAAGTATTTCGGAGACATGCCGCTCGCAGAACGTGATAAGGATCCTTATCATTCTTCCAGTCCAGAAGAAGCAATACTTGAGTAATTATACCTTATTATCATGATGTGATCAAGCTAACAAGCTTCCAATCAGACAACCACCAGCAAAGAAAGTTAAGTATGATCAATCTGAAATTCAAGCAGCACGGAAAATTCGGTTGATTGTAGTAGAATATTTTGGGCAACGTAGAGCTCACGAAATACTTGCGGAAAGCTGTGTCGTTACTGAGATTTGGAAACTGGGCAATCTTGGCGTTACACGCGATGACTTTCGAGCAGTGTGTAACGGCCAACAACTGCAAGAAGGGCACTATGCAAAAGATCACAGAATCACGAATGGTAGTGTTGTCCACCTTGTCCAGAAACTGCGATGATGTTAAGCTCACTAGCGATACGGTGAGGTAAAGTTCAGCTTTACTGAAACCATTTGTGCAGTGATTTCTGGCCATCATACAAAGGCAAGTACGGGTCGCATATGGATGCAAGATCAGCAAAATGGTGGCGTTCTGAAGTCTATACATAGCGAGACAAAGGACTATTATCAATGAAACTTCAATATACCAAATCCCATCTTAATCTACTATCTACTTCCTCTACTAAACTGCGGGCTTTGTAACACACCTTAAGTGTTGTTCTTTCAATCCAAATGGTAATTAAATATCACCTAAGAGCCGAGCAAGTGATAACCCACATAGCTGTTTACGTACTCTTCTTTTCCTCCCTCCTTTCCTCTCCTTATCTCAACACAAAGAGGGTCAGTAGCTACGTTACAATAGATATGTGCCAGGTTCTTAACCTCCCTTCCAAAGTTTCGAAATCCCAACCCTCCCACTCCCCTACAGTAAAACTCCTGGAAGCTACTCCATGTCAAAAGCTTCGTGTTAAGGCTTAGTTAACGTCTGCTATTTCAATTTTCCCTCATCGTATGTGTATCATTTGAGAATGGTGGGTATTACTCTGTCTACGCCATCGAAACTTATTATGCCAAAAGTCTAGTATAAGTAAATAAATTGTCCTATTTTACCTAGGTTAATAAGGAGTGAAAAGCAACAATCATTTCAAAATATTCGTATAATTGTTTTAGTTGTGTCAGGTCGTTAGGGTAATCTTTTGTAACCTAGGTGTGTACAGAGTATTGCCCGCCTCTCTTACGAGTTAATAATTGAGCTAAATAGAGCGGTCGCGAGTCACTTGTGGGCAAATGTTCTTAAGAAGGTATAGCACAGCTTTATGCTGTACTCGAAGTTTCATAGAGCCACTAATGGTTTTCAGGATGGGCTTTTCATGTTACCGAATGATCTGAGAATAACTGAGAATGAATTACTCCATTCGCCGTCTTACTATACCAAAGTCTAAGCCTCAAAAGATAGTGGAGCTATTGTGGTTGTTGTTTGTGTCCAACGGCCTAGAGTCACAATCTACTATACATATAAAACAAGGCCTTTTGGTTTCGCAGCCGGTTCGTCGAGTCAAGAGGATGGTACTGTAGAGAGCGACATAGTGGAAAATACTTGGCTATTAAACCTCATAAACTTTTAAGTAAAAGAAAGGACATTTGGGCCATGTCCTCCTATGAACCTTTTTGTCGTAATCCAGTGCTCTCACACCCTTTGGCTATAACTTGTGGGACACGTTAAAATAAATCCGCTTTGGCTCCCCAAGGACAAGGACTTCAAGAAACCAACAGCAATCATTATTACTATTTTTCCTCTGTTTTGCACAATCAATGGAATGATTCTTGTGATCAGAGGAAAAACATGATAACATGTGATAAGGACTTGGGTATGAGCTCGCGAAAGCTCTGTATTTGGTGAAGGGACTCTCTTCTCACTAATTCACCTCTGAAAAGAATCAGGTAGCTTGGCATGGCTTAAGCTGTCCCATGAGTTCGCAGGAATTCCATGCAAGGATCCGTAATCTACCAATTCCTCGTCTTGCTTATCTCTTTCAACTTCAACGATCTCACCTCCTCCTGTCAACACGCAACAACGCAGTCCAAAAGAGCATCCTCAAGGAGCTTTGGACGCCCCTCCCCCCATCAATATTGCGTTCAATTCTCTGATTCCGCAACCTCCAAATTCATTGTCAAGGTATACTTCCGGGCAGAGGTGAGCTGTCTCTCTCTACTTGGTGGCCTGGCTGCTAATTCACTTTCAAGGCACTCATCCGCAGGAAGTTCCACACATCGCATCCTCTCTCGAACCATCGTCAAAACATCCAAGCAGTCTTCGATCTCGTCGGAGTCGCAACCTTTCGTCCACGATGCCACCCAAACGCAAGAGATCCGGTTCCGACGTCGCCTCAACTCCCACCCTCAACCACATCCCCGAAGTTGAGGATCATGGCGGTATCCACGCTTCATTCCGCGATCTCATGCCAAACTCGCCACAAACCATTGCCTTTCTCCATGGACCTCGCTTCTCTGACGCCATGAACGAAGCCGCTACAGCAATCAATACCACTGGCTCATTCAACGTCACCCCAGCCCAAGCCGTCGAAGAGCTTCGTCGATTTCTCGCATTGAAGGTATTCATACATGACGACAAAGCTGAGAAACTCAGTCCTACACCACTCATGATATTCATGTGGCAGGCCGCGATCCTTGACACCCAATTCCATCTCGATCTTCAAGCTACCCTCCCATTTTTCATTCACTACCGACCTTCTGAATTCTCTGCTGCTGAAGCTGAAGCTCGCAGAGTTCGCTTGATTACCATGGAGTCACTTTACCACAGATTCTTTGGTGTAAAACCGCTTGGTGCCATTGAGCAACCTCGTGAGAACGCGCAAGGTGCTGGCCCAAACCCTGAGGATAATGGCAATGCGCTTAATCTCGAAGCCCCGAACGAGGATGCAGAGAACGATGATCATGCGGTTATTCTTGATGACTCGGACGACGACTTGGAGAAGACTGATAATTCAGACAACGATTCAGAAATTGAGTCCGTCAAGAATTCCTCTGAATTGTCTGATGAGGGCTCTGAAGACGAACAGGCATCTACACCTCTTGCTATAACAATTAGTGTCTGGTACATCGCTAACCCGCAACACAACTTCGATCTCAGAATTGACTACTACGGGGAATTTAAAAAACTCTTTAACACTATTGTTGGACGTTTCTCTTTGCCTCGCAACCAATTTCGTGTTTACTTCGGTCATTTGCATCTTAACCCATTGCATACCCCAGGCAACGTTAACATGCGGGACGGCGATACCGTTAAGGTTTATCACGTGTAGATTGGTAGCGGAAGCCACACCTGGTTCTCCTGACAATTTGTCTTCATCACACGTCGTCTTTGCACCAATTCCATCAATGGATGCAGTTTCTTTCTTTACCGGGAATCACATTACAACATGGGGAGTTGAGATTTGGTCACAAAAAAAGGGGTTGATGAGATGGCAGCCTAGGATTTTGTAGCTAGCGAAGCAGCGAAAATTGGGAGTTTACTGGGGAATTTGAGACACGGACATAGAGACGTGACGACCACCACGATGCGGAAGAATTCCATTGTGAAAACCATCATCTTAGTGATAGCGAAATAAGAACTCTCACTATCTGTATCTTTCTTTGAACACCGTCGTGGAAACTCTGATACAAAACACAGCCTCTATATCTCTCACAGGGAGAGAAATACTCTAGATTTAATGAATCTTCCGCCGTAACTGTGGAATTGATTACCAAGTCACTATATATCTTCCAGAGCACTCGTACCTCCATATATACTAACGAGAGAATGTGCACTTCAAGTGGAACAAAATCGTTTGACTAACCAGACTAGGTTTCTAAGCATTTGAGCCTTAATTTCACCCAGTAATCACATCCACTTATATCTACTTTGAGTGTTTGATCACAAAATATTCTCGAAAGCCGTTTGGAAGGGACCATGCCAAAGGCCCTATGTAACCCAAGGTCTTATTGAGATTCTGTCTTCGTATGGTTAACCTTTGAGTACTTAAGTGACAACTTTTGTTGCTATAGACTCTAGAAGCGATATATGGCCCAACCCCTATGAGATCTCTTCTCCCATTGCGGAATTAATAATCCTACCCACCAAAACGCAAGGTCCATTGACATTTCAAAACTCCATCAGCCCTGTTCCGCCATCCACGGGATTTCAGACCTCCTAGGCCTCTAAGTATCCCCAGAGATCCAAACAATCTTCCCACCCATCCCAGAAACCTCAAAGTTTGCCTTCAACCTACTACGCCACAATCCCCAACCACCATCTCTACCATGAATCACCACATACCCTTACCTTAGCGATAAAATCCCACAATCCCACACATACAATGTACCCGTGGTACCTCAACATCACACCCAACACCACAAGAGAGGTAAGATTACATACCCGCCTAGCCCAATTAGTTAGTCAGTCATTTAGCGTATATAGAGCATAAATCGGGGGTTTTGGGTAGGGAATCTGGGGCAATCGGCGCTAGGCAGTTGCTCGGCACCCTATCAAAAAATAGTAGCACAAGTTTCGCTTCTATAGTTAATTATTAAACAACTATATACTATAAATGCAAAATTTCTTAATAGGAATGATTGCTCGAGTGTAAGGGAGAAGGCTACCGATCGATATTTCTCTTATAGCTACGTTTTTGTAGTTATATTACGAAGTGACGATAAGTACGCGCCTTTCTATCCCTAGCCAGAACTACCCTCTACTACTGGAATTAAAGTGCATTTGTCCCTCGAATAAAAAGGCATTCGCCCCTCGAATTAAGCGCATTCGAAGTGTATTGGTCATATTTCAAGTGTATTCGAAGCGCATTTTCAACCTATATTCTACTAACCTTAACTACTAACCGCTAACCTTAACCCTAACCTAAGTAGATTAGATAAAGGCCTAATTATCTATATGAGACGAAGCTTCGTAGTACAAAAGTATAGTAGAAAATCGTCGCTTTTCCTACCTAAATATAGCGTAGTAAGCGTAGATAGAGATATGTAAAAAGGATACGTAAAACATATACGATTACTTATTACCCGAGCACAAATTAGTACGTATTCCTAGTATCTAATTAGCTGTAATTCGAGTATATATAGTAGAGTTAGTAGTGGGCAATTACCCCGGGTAATCCTCGCTTACCGCGACCGAGTATATATATATAGTAAGAATACTCCCTTAAGTCCTATATATACTATCTATTATATATATATTAGTTCAACTTCTTAGGCCCGGACACTTAATATACGCTTTTTATATTCGTATAGCCCCTAAAAGAGTGTGTGAGCTAGCTAGGAATATATAATAGTACTAGAAACTATCTTAGATAGTACCACGTGACTTCACCTCCTTTCTACCTTAGGACCTGAATGTACCGACAGTATATATATTAGTAATCCTTAGTTCAGGGTTCTATACCTAGAAAAAATAAAATCAAAAAAGTGGGTCGTGTAGTTCTTAAACCACCACCACATCCACTACATCTAAGAATAGCCTAACACTCCTCCTAAAAGTCCGTCTCGTCTCCGAGCAACTTATCGTTATGCTAATATCTATCTAGTGCCATTTCGCTTTAAGTTAGTAGTAAAAAAAGAAGGTTCTTAACAACCTCAAAGCCAAGTCCAGAATCTATTGTGGCATTTATAATGCTTTAACATCTCTTATGTGCATGTATAAGGGACTGTAGGGAGTTAATATCTAGACAGCTCTAGTTAGTCTAGCGACGAGTTATGGATGTAGATACTTCATATTCTCCACGGAGTCTATTATACCTACCTTATTTACACCATCCAAACCATCTAACTCCAACCCTAACTCACTCCTACCTCTCACATCCCTCTCTTCTTCCTCTCAATAAACACCCACACACCCTCCTATCCCAACATCCCCCATTGTTGGTTTGACTTAACGTCAAGAAAGTGTGATGCAAAAGACCTATATTACTAAGGGTAATAACCAAGTCTCGAGGTTGCATGCCGAAGCAAGTGCAGCTATCTAAGTGCCTACGTACTTATAGATACCAAAGAACGCTAGCGGAGCACGCTAGTCCCGAAGGAGCAGCTACGCTCGGAGCTAGCTAATAATCATTCACTATTATAAAGCGACACCCATACTCCCAACTTACCATTCATCTCATCTCAAACACTCAATCGATGAAAGTAATTATCGTCATAACATCATAACATCATCCATCACACAATTTACAAAAAGAGGCCATCCATCCATCCATCCATCTATCCCTCAACCATCAACCATCAACCATCAACCTTTCTACCTTCCACATTGCTACCCACCAAAGTACTATCAATACACTCATCCACTTATCATCACTCCACTCATCATCAATCATCAAACAGAATTCCATAAATCCTATAATTCCATAAATCATCTAGCTGAAATAATCTCAGGTATCCAAAATAAACAATAGACTCAATCTCAATCTCATTCATAGTGTAGTACCTAATACCTATACTAAACGCAGAAAACCCCTCCCTCGATCGTCAATATTCCATGATTCACAATCCATACATACACCCAACCCAACATCCCTCCCCCCTTATCCCCCCCTCTCTCTCCTATCTCCTATCTCTTTCTCCTCTATCTATACTATCTATACTTACCAACGCCCCTACACTTACTAACGCCCCCCTATATTCACATTCACATTCACACCCACACTCCTACACGCAGTAACTATATCCACTTAGTGCGATATATAGATGTCCTCCCCCGTCCCCCCTCCCTAACACCCACTAAAAAAAAGAAAAGAAAAAGAAAAAACGAAAAAGAAAGAAAAAAAAAAGAAAAAAGAAAGAAAAAAGAAAAAGAAAAAAGAAAAAGAAAATAGGCTATATCATCATATCATCATCCACCCATCCACCCCTCCAACCTCCCTTCGCCCTCTATCCTTCCCCTCTCAAGAAAAGAAAAGAAAAGAAAAGAAAAGAAAAGAAAAGAAAAGAAAAGAAAAGAAAAACAAGGTAGTCAGTCATACAGTTATATTTATTATCACATTATATCACATCATCACATCATCCACCCCTCCAACCACGCACCCACCTCCCTGCGCCCTATATCCTTCCCCCCTCCCAAAAACAGAAAAAACCAGAAACAAATGATACATCAACACACCAACACATATCATTACAGTAAAATACACCACACCACATCACAAAATAATAACACCAAGTAATGCACGTCATAAACACAAACACAAAAACATGTCAAGCGAATAAATCTCTCATTCAAAGAGTCTCGCTCCTCCCTATCAAAAGGGGTAGTATTTTAATCTTATCTTTATGTGTTTCCATTGGAAACACCGACACATCTTCATCCATTTTTATCAAACTCCCCATTTTCCACCTTTACCATACATACGCCAGAACCTCAAAGCAAAGTAACAACAAAAGTAAAAAAGACGTCATCAAGAGAAATGGTAAAATTGTCGTCTTCGGGCGGGTAATACTTGTATCCGTATCAAAAGCCCACCGACCCTCAGAACAATCTCCCAACTTTCATTCTGCATTGCTTGTGATGGAATGATGCATCATGAGAAGGTAGGAAAACGAAGAGAAGAAAAAGGCGGTCGTAAGTATGTACATGAATTATAGTTAAGGAAAAGATCCACCGAGGCCGCATTTTCAGAGATGCAAGAGTCCGAAAAAAGTCGAAGAGAGAATCTCGAAGATGGCAAAATGGCGACGGCGAACGGAGTAGATCGACAACCCTTTCTAGTTGTAAACAACTGGGAACCGCTTCAACGTCTATGATGATGATGTATGCAAGAGACACAGTTGTCATGCGGACGGACCGGCGCGACATGACATAAAGTACCTGCTAATATTTTTTCGTACATGAAAAGTAGGTTGCGCGGCCAGAACCGCCGAGGAAAACGAGGCCTTGAATGATCTCAGGTCATATTTAGTTGAGAGGAGCGTTGACGGTGGCCTTGCCGAGAGGCTTGCCAATGTTGGCACCATATGAACCACCCATGTTTCCTGAAAAATATTAGTTTGAAAATGCTGAAAATATATGTAAGATGACATACCGGCTGGGAAGTAGTTGCAGACAGTGTAAGCAGTGTCAACATTTGCATTCAAAGTACCTGCGGCACATCTATAAGTGGCACATCCAATGGTCTTCGTTGACTTCCAGACCATGGCGGAGAAGTGGAGCCAATCAGCACCCATGGCTGGGTCAGATCTGGTGTTGTCATAAGAGTTCTCTGGGAAAAGGTTGACCTCTCCGTTGTACCAGTATTCAGTGATACCGTTGGCACCAGCAGTGGTGAGATCAAGGTTGTTCCATGGGGAACGGCCGAAATCTTGAATGTTTTGTCCGTAGTTGCCAGTTCCTTGGGTCCTATTTGATGTTAGTCATGCAACTAGGAATGAGTATTCCAATAACTTACATATCGTGCTTGAAGACACAGGTCTTGGCGGTGTTCATGGCCCAGTCAGCAAGGGTTTGGTTCCATGCAACATCGGGTGCCGAGTGGTTAGAACGGTGGATATTGTGTTGGTTAACAGCCATAGTTGCGTAGTCGTTGGCAGGAGCTGGTTCACTTGGCTTGACGACAACGGGTGGGGTGACTGTGGTAGGAGCTGGGGCTGGAGCAGTAGTTGGCTCTGGAGCGGGAGCTGGCTTTGGCTCCTCCTTGGGTGGCTCATATTTTGGTTGCTCAGCGTTCTTTGGAGCTGGAGCTTCAGCAATCACAACAGGCGCCTCAGGTTCTGAGGTGACTTGAACTGGAATAGGTTCAACTGGAGCGGGTTGAACTGGAGCAGGTTCAACTGGAGCGGGTTCAACGGGAGCGGGTTGAACTGGAGCAGGTTCAACTGGAGCGGGTTGAACTGGAGCAGGTTGAACGGGAGCAGGTTGAACTGGAGCGGGTTGAACTGGAGCAGGTTCGACTGGAGCAGGTTGAAATTGGGGAGGTTGAACTGGGACAGGAGAAGGCTTCGGTGGCTGGCCTTGTTGATTTGGTGGTTGGGGCCATGGTCCTGCAGGATAACCTGGAGGAGGTGCATAGACAGTGTTGAAAACAAACACAGTGTCTGGGGTTGGAGTGGGAGCTGGTGGAGTGGTTTGAGGACCTGGGTGAGGGAAGGGTTGACCAGGCAGAGGTTGACCAGCAGTGACGGTGACATACTCGGTCACAATCTTGATATCATACTTGTAGGCCTTCTTGACATGTCGGAAGGGGTGGGCTACGGCCGAGGCAGCCAAGAGAGAGGCAATGATGGTTGAGGAATGCATCTTGATAAATGAGTGAACGTTTACGTAGATGGATCTAGCGAGTGACAGATTCGGGTTTAGGCGAGAACTGTAAATACAGGTGCGGAGGGACTTGGATGCAAGATCTCAAGTCGAAGATGAGTTGACAGCACGGCTGTACCTTTTCAACAATTCTTTCGAAGAACGATTGTAAACTCGTGGGATTGAAACCGGGAGACGGGTCGTGGGTCGGTGATTTGTGTTGTTGGGACGGGTGTGACGACGGGTAGATGCTGTGAATGATATCGGAAGCTATCGAAGCGAGCGTTTCTTGTTTTGCTATCGTGTACGGATTGAGGGAACTGTGAACTGTGCTAGATCTCGTCAAGGAGTGTAATTGCCGCTAACGACTGGAGTGTGGAAGGTTGGACGAGGATGAAGACGGTGTAGAGCAAGGTAGAAGAAGCAGAGAAGGTCGCGGGATGTTTCGACTTTGTAGTAGTGCGAGAGGAAGTCGCAAATGAGGTGCACGGGCCAAGGACGGGTTAGCGCGTCGCTGGATGGGATGAGGGGGGGACGACGGGGGGAACAACCCCTGAGGGCTTTCATCTGGTACTCCCTCCATCCCCGCAGCCCAGCCGGGATCCCTGTTGGGACCTTGTCGTAACCCTGTCGAGACCTCTCGTTCTGCGGGTAGGCTTGCCGATCCTGTGTGCGTCGCGAGTGCCTGGAGTGCCTGGAGTGCCTGGAGTGCCTGGAGTGCCTGGAGTGCCTGGAGTGCCTGGAGTGCCTTCAAGTGCCTCCTGACGGACACGCTGAAATGAGTTGAAATGAGTCGTGCCCAGGAAATCTTATTCCAGCGTCCAAAGAGTCAAGAGAGTCAAGAGAGTCAAGCAGTGTCAAGGCCAGCCAGAAGTCTTGCCACCTGTCGTCCCAGCAGTCTCGGCCTCTGTTTTCACGGCAGAGCGACACTAAAGTAGATGACCCTAAGGACTAAAGTGAGCTCCTGCAACTGACGACTCACTACTCCCGTTCCACCAATGCAATGCCCTCGACCTCGACTTCTTCCCCACTGCAATGCCCTCGACGCCTCCCCCACAGGGCAAGAGCGGAGGGGGAGACACACTACGTAATCTTCTTCTTCTTACCTGAAACCACATCATCTCATCCAGCGAATAAAAGGCTTTCTTGCTGAGGCTTCTCCTGACTCTCCTGAGAGGGACGACGTCGACGTGTTGCCCCAAGTGACTTGCTTGGTACTTCTACCGAAGTGAGGGAAGGTGTGTTGGGTTCGGGTTACTCCTGCCCTTGTCTACTCAGCAGCACACCGCCCACAGCACAGCGGTTGCTGAGGCTGCCGAGAAGCTCTAATGAGGGGGTCTAATGAGGGTTGGGCAATGAATGAGGGCAAGAGTCGTCGGTGCAGCAGAAACAAGCCCAAGAAGCTGTCTGCAGGCATCGAACCTTATTTGCGTTCCTCTCCGTCCACAGGACGATCCGGGCGAGAACCGGTCATTACTTTGGTACAGGGCACAATTATTTGATGTGGGGCATCTGTGCACGGTGGAAGGTTCTAGTACATCAACCAATAATTATTTAATGTTTTGGACGCTGCTTTACACTAACAATTGTTCTACAATCACTCTTACAATCATGGATTCAGTAATGTACAATGTTCCTACGCCTAAGACTAAGAGGCCTGATCTTACTCGCGATGATAGGCTTCGAATACAGACCCTTTACTTTGACGCTTAGTTTACGTAAGCCCAAATTGCACTTTAATTAAACCTTTCTCTTG
>UNPT01000159.1:0-101630 GCA_900536445.1 Hymenoscyphus occultus
GTTGTCTACAGAGAAATGTACATTAATTTGTACAACTAGGAGGCTTCGGCTTCTGCTTAGTCCCTGTTGTCCACTCATTATTGGGTAGGTGAGGGGGGACTAGGAGTAGTGAGCGCCGGGTTCTCGGGAGGGGCAGCTAAGGCCTCTTTAGAGGGCGGGAAGCCAGGACGGGTAGTAGTAGTAGGTGTAGTTGGGTTAGCCATGTCTGTATCGACTAGTTGGCAGGGGGAGTCGTCTTTGCTACGAAGACGTATTTCGTTACAGGCTTTGATAATAGCTCGCTTATTCTCGACGGAGGGGGGGGTAGGGGACTTCGGGCGTAATTGACAGCCAGGGAAGTCCGCTGGGTGGGGCCCTTGACAGTGAAGGCATTTAGCTTTACACTATACGTGGGTATTACACCTTGGGTGGTTAGTTTCGGAGTGTTCAGTGCTGCTACAGACTCGGCAGCGTTCTTTCTTGCCGCAGACTCTAGCATTATGCCAGTCCTAGTATCTAGAGCATTGAATACTCTTGTACTTCTTCGGGAGAGGTCTATAGTATACCCGTCTACCGAGAAGGTGAGCCTCTCCAGGGCTAATCTTTCTAGTATCGGATTCTTTAAAGTAGACGGTCCAGGTAGTAAAAGGGTCTACGTTAAGACAAGAGTTCTCGGTTATAATTACTCTAGCCGGGGTAACCTTAAGCGTCTCCCCGACGACATTAATAATATCCTCTTGTATTGTAGGGCGGAGAGTAGTAGTTAGTCCTCCCTGGTCGTCTATAAACACTAACTCGATATTTCTAGGGATACAGGAGAACCGAAAGGGGGCCTAGCTAATAGATTGCTCGATTCTAGCGGCGCTGAAAAGAGTCTAGATATTCGCTTTCTTTGTTGTAAGCAGAGTTTATAAGGCGCTACTACTAGAAGCTGTAATAGCAAAGCTAGATAGTACAGGGAGGACTCCTTAGACTAGGTCTTTATAACTAATCCGAGGCGTCCGGAGAGCAGAGTAGACAGCGTAGCTTGAGAGTTTTCGGCCAGGGGCGTCTAGGGCAAGGCGGACAAAGAGACGTAGGTCTTCTTTCTTTTAGGGGTCTTTGTTTATAGCCTGGGAGGGTCGAGGGGGGTTGAGCAAGGGGCCGACTCGCTTACTCTAGGGGGCAGGGTCGGATGAGGCTGGCTTAGCACCTACTAGGGCAGATGCGGTCTGTACATAGGAAGATTTTTTGGGGGGAGCTAGAGAGAGGGAGAGCGACGGGACGTCGCCTCTATCGAGGGTATAGAGTAGGGAGGGGAGTCGGGGTTGTTGTATTAGAGGAGGGGGCCCGCCGGTTGTATAGGCGAGCTGGAAGTCGAGACAAAGAGAGCCAATCTGGGTACAGAGAGCTCGCAAGGAGGGGAGAATATCCGCTGGAGCGCTGTCGAGAGCTGTACTAAGGTAGGTATCGACTGCCTCTGCAGTCCCTCCAAAGAATAGCTGTCCGACTTTGCTTCTCTCAAGCACTTTAGAGGTACCGGAGACGAACTGAGCCTGAATATTAGGTAAAGGGGGGAGGGGGCGGTTGGCCACCCCTTTTCCCCCCCTGCTAAGGGGGGTGGGAGAAGGGGGGGCGCCACGGGAGTACATGCCCTCGAAAGGAAATACAAGTTTTAGTCAATGAAAGAAGTAATCAGATCGTTTAGAACAAAAAATCTAATTCGAGAAAAAAGGTGTGTTATGTATTATTTGTTACTTAAACGGTTTTAAAAAATGTTATTATTAAGACAGTTTGGCGAGTAATATACGCTACTATTATAACCCTTATCTAGTAAATTCTAGAGACTATTCCTAGCCGTAAAGCTAATATAAATAAATACTTTAAATAGGGTAAGTGGATTAAAGGACTTACGCCTTTCGATATTTGTTATTGTTAAGATCCAGCGCTGAACCTACAATGATATTGCGCCTCCCAGATATTACTATCAGGCTTCAAGGGTATTTGGAAACGGATCACAATGTATACAACGCATAACGAGACTCCCAGTCCCCTACAGGTGTATCCTTAGGCGTATGTCTGTGGTACGCCTCAATGTAATCTCGACTCCACTGGTTCTTCATTGGTCGCAAGGGGCTCAACTCATCTGACCGGTCAGTCAACTCATACACGGTTGCTCGAAAGGGCTAAACTCACATTCATGGTGGCCATAGTAAGCGGACGAGTCAAAAATGACAGGCAGCCCAATTAACTTGTTCGTAGCAATATTGCCGACCTAAAGGTCTTTGTATAAAAGGCTAGGCTTTATTGTTCTACCTCCTTCTTCTAATGGACGCAAAAGCCTCGGTATGACCTTCTCCAACAACCCTTCGGAAAGCCCTTGAAGCTCTGGGCTGGGTCCTTGGATCGCTTGCTCTATGGCTAGCATCTGTCGGAGTCTATTGGAGAAGAACTCTTCCCAAGATCTTGTCCAGGGATTGTCTTGCGGCAGATTGCCATTATACGTAGTGATGTGAAAGCCAAATCAACTATTTGGCGAGCGACTGTTCTGGTGCAACTTTGCAAGATCTCTTGCAAAGTCTTCGGTGGACCGAGCACCTGGCTCAAGATCTTGAAACTTTAAGAGAATGAAATGGTGATTGTAGTTTGAACAGGAACCTCAGGAAATAAGGTGCGGGGCAAACGTGGGTGACACTTTACAAATTTCCCTCCTCTATTCATACTCGCCCTTCATCATTCCAAGTCCACGGTCTCCCGTGGAAATCTATATACGAGTTAGATGAACTAAATTAACCCAACACGGACAAAGGCGCTTTGAGAAACCAACGTGTCACATCTGATTTATCCCTTTGTTGAAATTGGATATAGCCAGTCTGATTCCAGTTGCTGATCCCATACCCCTGAGCAGCTTAAACTTTGGAATCTGGTGGGAGTGCTACATACGAAATCAACCTTCCACTCGTTCTGATCCTAAATTGAGTGACCAGAGCTCTTACCAACAATTATCTGGGGATCAAGTTCAATTTCTCCAGAGTGCTTTGTGGCATTTGACTGATCATAGTACTCCTGCAAGCCACCAGGATACTTCTCCACCAGCGCCCGCAGCTCCCTTCTTGCCCTGCATCATGTTAGACCTCTCTGAATTGCCGGAATGAAACGATAACATACATGTCGCGAAACTTTGTCTCGTTAGGATACAAGGCAGAAACCAAGAAATCATAGCGCCTGAAGATCAGTGAGCATGTATTCGTTTCGCTGCAGGAAGTTCCACCTACAAAGCATATAGAGCATTCCGGTCATCCCAATCAGCCTGTGGCTCTGACATCCCCATGACCTTCTGATATTGTCTGAGATATGGTCTTCCAAGTCGATATCGTGGCGCCCGCCAAGGGCCCAAATCTGCCTCGTTGTGACCCCAGAATGCACAAGAGTCAAACATAATGATATCTCTTGTGTTTGCATCCAGCATGCAATTGCCAGGCCATAGATCGGAGTGGATAAGACAAGTCTCAATAGAATGCCCCTCTGATTCCAAGGACGAAGAAGTCTCGGGATAACCTTGTTGCAAAGGGCATCGAAGAGGTTGTCCAGTTCCTCGTCTCTACCCTGGGCCCGCTTCTCAAAAGCATACATAGAATTCATAGCCTGGGTAAAAAATGCCTCCCATGTGTCTTGCCAAGTGTTGTCGATTGGGATATTCGCAAGATGCGTTGGTACGGCGAATCCGAATTTGCCTGTTGGAGACTTTCCCATACTGGTCCTATGAACTTTGGAGAGAATATCGACCAAGTCCACGACATCTGGCAGATCATCGACCATGTCATGGAATTCGCAGACGTAGAACCATGTGCCAGAATCATCTTTGAATTCACCAAAGCCCACGGGTGTAGGCACGTTGTCCGGGGCGTAGGAGGCGTAGACAGAGTCAGACTGGAAAGCACCTTCCATCATGCGCTGGCCAGGCTCACCTGACTCATACTATACTCATGTGTGAACAATAGGGGGCCCCAGGGATCTGGGCTAGATGTGAATGCACACGGGTACCGACCTTCATAAAGTAGGGTTTGAGTTCACCATTCTTCAACTTTGCGTCAATACGGAACGTCTTGCACCAAGCGCTTGCCCCGGAGGGTACGGCAGAGACCACCTCAGATCCCTCTGGCAACTCTGAAGTACTGAATCAGCAAGGTGTGGTCCGCACAGCTAGCCCAGGGAACACTTACTTGCCAACACATTATCGTCCAGACGATCAATTACGATGGGGTTCGCTTCTATTTCACGTCTCAGCTTTTCAGCATATGCGTCAGCTGGATTTGTTAAAATCGTTGACTCGTTAAGGGGCAGCTGTATGAGAGTAGGTTGTGTGGGTAATGTGTCGTAACGATGGTAAATGGAGTTGGGGAAGGAGGAGTGGAACGCACCACGGAAAACAATGGGGACTTTATACTATTACTGTCACGAGTATCAAGTATTCACTCTTCATATAATACGGATCGGACTTGAGTGGATAGGTAAGTACGGAACGTAGTACGGAACGGACTTGATCGGATAGGGACACCAGTCCACAACCAACAACTAACAATCTACACTTTTGACTTGTTATATAAGCAGAACTAAATACAAGTACTCAAAGCCAGCTGCCTAGGTAGCCCGTCCTAGCCTTGCTATCGCCACTCGCTATCGCGCCCTACTTATCCTTATTACTGCCACCTGGCCCCAATCCCCCCTCTCGCCCCCTTTTGCCCCGTCCGCGCCCCTAGGACTATTATATGCTTTCCTGTCGTCGTAAAGGAGAGCTGTTAAGGTCGCGAAGAAGGGCTGTCGAAGTCGCTATATATTAAATAAACCTATATAGACTATTAAGCGTAATAAGAGGTCGAGAGCGAGCCTGCGAGCCGGTCTAGCCTCGTTTTCTATTAATATTATTATAAACTTTATATACTCTAAACCTACTTTTCGTACTCGATTCGATCGATATTACCTAGGTAGTTCCTAGCTTAAGTAGCCTAAAATGGTTAATAGTAGGCTCGATATATTAGCGAACCCCCTCGTTAACGCTAAGAAAGCAGTGCTAATTCGCCACTCTCGTGGTTCGTGCCTAAAGTTTGTGAGATAAATAGGTACGATTCCCTATACAAGTACAGAGGGAAATTCTACGTTCACCTCTCACACATCCTAAGTAGAAGAACGGATATTGAATGCTTAACATGCTCAAAGTTAATCCTTACCAATTTCTGCCTTGCCCCTAATAATCTCCAAGGAAACCCACGATGTCCAAAACAAACGGCTGGAAGAAGGTGTATCTCCAAAGCACGAAATCCTGAAATGTATTCCAAGAAAGCCAGGAACGCGGTGCATAGAGGGTATTGAGATGAAAGCCCAACGCCTGAAACATAACCTAGAATCCAAGAATACTAAAACTCCACACAACTCTAGAAATAGTCGAGATAGACCGTACCTACGACTTGCCATCATCGATCTTTCTCCGTTTAGACCTAATCGCCCGTGCCAACGTGGGAAAGCCCCCAGATTCAGCCGTCATGGCAGGGTCTCTCAATTCCGAAACCTCTTTTCTCTTCTTACTATGCTTCTCCAAGTCTGCGTTTGATAAACGGCCCTCACGTACATCTCTTCCCAACGCCTCCTCATTAACCTTTAAAGCACTTAGAGCCTGCTTTTTCATCTCGCTCATGGTCTTGGAAAATCGTTTTCCAAGATGCATGTTGCTACGTAAATGAGCCTTGAGAGCGGCGTACATGACTTCTGGTGTTCCTAGGAAGGGCATGGAATTCTCGCAGTCTAGACAATGTCCTGTGATGTACCGTTCTTTGGACTTGGTTTTGATGGATTCTTGGATGCGGAAATTGTCTTTTGGAAATTTGCTACGGAGCATGGCGAGATGTTTTTGGTAGCCTTGAACAGAAGGCGCATTTTTGACTGGGGATTGTTTTGAGGATGCTTTTGTTGGTTCAGAACGTATAAGAGAGAACCTACGAGGTGGCGAGGGAGTAGTTGACGATGGTAGACGGAATTTAGGTAGCGGGTTGACGTCTTGGTCTCCCAAAATTGACAAAGGTTGCCTAGTTTGAATATGATTTTTAGGCTTGACGTCAGACTGGGTATGTTTTGGTCGGTCCTGTTTTAATCCTCCAGCCAACAAAAGAATTCCTCGGTTCGTATCAATTCGGCTGGAAACCCTAGATAGTGACTGGCGATTGACTGCCAGCAGAGAGCCCTCCTGAGAATCAGCGTCTGATCCTGTGTCGAAATGTAAATGCGCGCTAGGATGTTTGGAGTCCATCTTCATCGCAGGCTTATTCGACCTGCTGCCACTGGTGTTTGACGTCTGTAGGCCAAGAGCGCAAGTAGACAGAGCGGCGTCGGTGGCTTTTACTTTCGGGGCAGGCATGTCACCATTTTGGTGTATCCGGGTTTTTCGATGCTGTCGATATGCTGATTCTACTTCGGAAGGTGTGTTCTCAAAGAATTGGTACGCGAAGCTTGGACATTTTAAACACTCAATAGTGTAGCGTGGAACAAGGCCCTGTGGTCCCGTATTTAATTTTGCTTCAAGTTGTGCACTCTTGAATAAGGTTCGGAGGTATTCGAGTATCCCATGAACATTTCTTGCGGTGGCTTCACTCACTTTTTGCTTAGCCCAAGCTATGCTCTTCAGACGATGGGTTGTGGACGTAAAGTGCTTTTCAAAGTCTTTGTAGGTCTGAGAAGAGCCTTACGCCCTGGTGGCTCAGTATTGAAATATCCGCAGACCTGGCAGCCAAACTGCGCAGAGATAAAATCCGACCGCGAAGCACCAGGCTGGGATCTCATTATTATCTTTGCAAGCGGGTGAATTTTCGAAACATGCTGTTGCAACTTTTCGAAAACGCCATCCGATGTAGATTTATTGATTTGACGCTCTCCAGGTTTCCCGTGGGTTCCAAGCTCATTGTTCTGCTGGTGTTGAGAAGATACTTGTATTAATTTCTCCCGTTGTACTCTGGCAACTTCCCGAGGCAGAACTATGGCAGGCATTACCTAGACGGCCATTAGCGACTAGTAATTTCCAATCACATTACATGCTCCAAAATGTACCTGCGGCTCCAAATCCATAAAGTCTCTCGGGCTAGCGCGTCCCGCCCATATTGCTTGCATCTTATTTGCTATTGCCCAGAAGTTTGGGTGAACATCGAGGGATAGCACTTCGGTCGTATTGACAATTGTCCAAAAAACTAGAATATCCGACCGCGTATGATGAAGATTGCGAATTTGTGTATCATCTTGTGGCTTGACACGATCCTCGTATACCAACTCAACGCTAGTCTCTGATTGTGCAATGTAGGCCTTTCGGAGGTTCGCAATCGTGGTTCTCTAAGGGGGTCCATATCAACTCTAGCACAATGAACGAAGATATATCGAAGATGGGAAGCATTTCGCACTTACGCCTCCGCATACCAGTCAGAAGAAATCTGCGTGTTGGCAGGTCGGAACGGTGACATTGTATGGGAGGATCGCAACGTAGAATTGGGTTGGTTTTTTCGGCCAGTCCGGGAGTATCTGCGAGGCCACTTGAAGTACTTTCCTGTATGGTAGTTAATTTCTGTTACCGTGTTCTGGGGAATCAATACTTACTCTTGGTAGCTAGACATGATAACACTCTGTTGTCGGAATAGTGCTATGTCGGGCAGGCATTTGTGTTGTGGAAGTTTTAAAAATAGTGAAACGCTCTCTGTATTTGGAGATTGGATGTCCCGATTGGGCGATTATCTTTCCACGCCGCGTCTTGGATAAACACACTCTTCCACGAAAACACGTGACTTTTGATCTTCTTCCCCGCGCTCCCGGAATATCATCGTCATTCGATTCAGATCTTCATTTCTTCAAAAGTCAATTCTGTAATTCAGTCAGAACTCCCAGCATCCAATCAAAATGGTGAATTGAAACCCTCCGATAATCTTTTACCAAACTGACATTCGCAGACTATGATCACCACAGTCGTTTCAAAACCATCAGAAGTCGATATCCTTATTCTCGGAGCTGGCTGGACTTCCACCTTCTTGATTCCTCTACTACAAGTGCAGGATACTAAATATGCGGCCACCACAACGACGGGCAGAGATGGAACTTACAAGTTCAAATTCGAGGTTGATGAGAGCCATAAAGACCTCGAGCAGTATGAAATCTTGCCTGCTACCAAGACCCTTCTTATTACGTTTCCGCTGAAGGGAAAACACGAGAGCGCACATCTTGTGAATTCTTACATGAAGGCCCATAGCAATTCTGCTGTTAATGTTATTCAATTGGGAAGCAGTGGCATTTTTACTATCCCTGGCCAGGAGATGTGGGTCACGAGAAAATCAAAGGTATATCAGCATTTGTAGCTTTGTCTTTGGGCTCCTTCATCTGAAACTGGAAGGAATCATTCATTACTAGTACAGCTGGAATGGAAAGAATCGTTGCTAATTTGTGGGTAGTACGACACTACAAATGCCCGTGCTCAAGCTGAGGACGAGCTTATTGGCATGGGTGGGGCAGTTCTCAATCTTTCTGGTCTTTGGGGAGGTGCAAGACAGCCCAAAAACTGGATTGATAGAGTTGCAGCTACCAAAGAGCAGCTCGCAAGCAAAACATCGCTACATATGATCCACGGACTCGACGTGGCCAGGAGCATTATTGCCGTCCATAAAAACTTTTCCAAAGCCAAGGGTCAAAGATGGGTAAGTCCTGGGACTCGATTTTCCTCAAAACAAGCTACAGACAGTTCTTGGAACATGTTACTGACACAAGTCATAGTTATTGACAGATACTATTGTGTACGATTGGTGGGCCTTGATCCTGGGATTCTCAGGACAGCTTGACGAAGAGAATAAGAACACGGAAAGGGAGAACTCGCAAATAAAATGGATTGGGGAGCTGATGAATGAGCAAGAGGTCAAGGCATTACCAAGATCGATGAAGCAGCTAGGAAGATGTTACGATGTTCGTGAATTCTGGACTACCTTTGGTCTTATGCCTATTAGAGGGAGATTATGTTAGGCCATCAATGAACGTGTAAAGTCCAAAGTCCCAATCCCAGGTCCCCTTTCTTGAAATCTACCTCCATGCTATGTCATATTGATAGAGAAGGATTAAGTAAGTATTCTGATCTAGATTAAAACACATGACAAAGCGACTAAATGGAGTTTTAATAAAATGCATTACCTTTGACGAACACTGGATCTTAATTATTGATTCATATTGTTGGTTCCGCCCTACGAGTAGAGCTGTTGTAAAACCTGCTCACTACTGGAGAATCAGAGTGCGTGTTTCTGCCTGTTCATGTGGGTCTAAGGGCCTTGGTCGTTCACCTAGAAGGCTGTGTATACGTTCTAAATTTACATCCAGATGTGCATTATCCACAATTTGCCAAATCATTAACGATATACATAGATATTATCTATTTCGTTTAAATCCGCAGCTTTCATGGATATGACAAGTAGGTATCTTCATTGATTAAGCTTACGTTTTCTTTCACATTCCTCTGAGATTTGTTGTTTGTTCTATGTCGGCCCTCGCTTGTGTGTGGCCGTTGCAAGGTGAATACATACTAGGCCATGGCTTTCACACGACATCAACATATGGTATCTGTCTTCACCACAAGTATGCCCAGGCTCACGTTCGGTGGCCCATTCAAACCTTTAGTACAAATGCCTGACCCCCACCAGGACTCCGATCTTGATCCTTACGCACACAACTGTCGTTGATATCGGAATCATCCACAACATCAATCTTCCGCAACCCTGGATCTGTCGCGCATGACTCATCATTGTCGGATATCGTTACATCGCCTCTCTGGTTTTTACTAAGAGTCAACAGCACCATGGGATTGAGCAGAGTCTTAGGGTTGACCAGAGTGCTGGGTTTGACCAGAGCCGTGGGGTCTCTGAAGCAGTGGGGAAAGGGAAAATTGAAGACAAATCTATTCAAGAAGGCAAAGGGCACAACCATAACTGAAGAAGAGCGACCACAAGAACAATGTCCAGAAGGAGGCAGACAACTTGTACCTCCAGGATACAATCCAACACCAGTTGAACACCAAAGCCCCCCTATTATCGCAGTCCAGAACGACAATGTTTCTACGCCGACTCCCCCTGCGCCAACTCCTCGTCCACTTACACCAATGCCACAGGATCTCGAACCTCTCCAGGATTTCAACATCCCTCGACTCCGACGCCGTACATTGTACCTGGGAAATAGAATTGCCTGCGTCGTCTGTATTGAAATCCAAGATGCATCCCAATTCCCCGAAAGACCTCACCATCATTGTCCCTACAAGTCATCAGTCTGTCGATCTTGTCTTGCGAAGTCAATTACCTGCGCCATGAAGTCCTCTTTCTGGCTCAATATGCGATGTATATTTTGTAGTGCGCAAATGGAGTACAAAGACATTGCTGCGTACGCGTCCAAGGAAGATTTCGCTAAGTATGTTTATCCCCTTCCTTTCGAAGTCCTCAAAGTTTTGAGAGTCTGGTCTTGCTAACTGCTGCTTAGATACGACAATTTTCTCCTCCAAAATGCTCTTAAAGACATCCCTAACTACCGAAAGTGTCTCTCGCCCACCTGTTCATTCGGCCAGATCTACCCTTCGACCTCCGAGGATCAAGAGACAATGGAACCACTGATCAATTGCTCTCTCTGTGGCTTCGCTTCGTGCTCGTACCATGGTGTCCCATGGCATGTTGGTGAGACTTGTGAGGAGTATGATGCGAAGCGAGGCAAGACCAAGGCGGAGAAGAAGAGCAAGGCGAAGATTGGTAAGAGTACCAAGCCTTGTCCTAATAAGGAGT
Organism: Hymenoscyphus occultus; assembly: GCA_900536445.1. Taxonomy (NCBI): domain Eukaryota; kingdom Fungi; phylum Ascomycota; class Leotiomycetes; order Helotiales; family Helotiaceae; genus Hymenoscyphus; species Hymenoscyphus occultus. Next base: position 10,785 of record UNPT01000159.1, read on the forward strand.
GTGGCCGATTGATTACCAAGGCTGGAGGATGTAACGGCATTGTATGTATGTCACCATTTTCTTTTTCCCCCTTGTTTCGATGTTAGACAGGATTATAGAATTTTTGTTCGTGGAATTCTGAGAGTTAAGCTAATATTTATCATTATAGGCATTTGTGGATGTGCGTTTTGTTGGCGCTGTGGGGTTGCGTACGATGATCCTGACCAACAGCACGGAGAGAGATGTGGTGAACATAACGTTGTCGTTTAAGTAGCACCTGGAGATATAGTACTATACATAAGCGAGGAATGAGCACTGGGTGGTAACCAAATTCTAGTAGATAGTACGCAATATATTCTGTTGACCCGATCTAGTACAAGTAAGACATTTTAGAAAAGAGCTTATTTTACCTTGGCTATACGTTTATTGTTTTAATTTGAACTATTAGTTTAAACATTTAGATAAACGATTTAATTAGAGCGTTATTCTTAGATTATTTCGTCTAAGAGTTTAGTAAATAACCTAGTAATTACTCTATATATACTATCTAAAAATTTAATATCTAAATCCTCTAGAATAATTAAAATAATTATCTTAGTATACCTATACTAGTAAAAGGTAAGTATTAATAATTATTTTAAACCCGTTGCTTATTTCTATAGAAATGTTTCAATTATACGAGACTTTTAGAATAATACAATTTTATAAGAAAGATATATATAAAGTAATAACCGCGTCTTTTTAATTACTTATAAAACTAAACTTATTACGGTTTATAGCGTAGAAATATTTATAAAGTGTGTAAGTGTGACGACACGTACGATATGTTGCCCGTGGGCGTCCAAGGTGTAGGTTATGGAATCGTAGAACTGTCTTATTCGAAGATTCTAAGTTGAAGAGAAGAGGAGAGCTTGAGGGAGCTCGAGTCTACATACATGGTGTGGGTCGCTAAGCGGCGCCACGTGATATAAGTGGCACGTGATGGTCAGAACCGTCACAGCAAGAGACTAAGTTATAACTTTACAGTTGCTATAATAATTTAAATTATACTAAGAGTTCAGTATAGATAATTTAAATGTTAATATATACCTAGACTATTATAAGTTACTAAGTAGTAATTTTCCAACTATTTACACGTTTATTTTAATTAATCGAGGCCTGTAGAATAATATTGTTCTAAGCTAGACATATTTAGAGTAATAACCAGGTCTCTAATAGCGTAAGATAAATACAAGGATTCGAGTTTCGTAATAATTAAAAAGAAATCGAGGTTTCTCTGCTTTGAACGGTATACTACCCAAATCGGGCCATCCACGATGTTGGAACCAACCGAACCCTGCCTAAAATGGCGATGATCCCCGTGTACGTATACCGCTCCACAAAATGAACCTTGTTAGTTGAGCAGACCAAAAATCACGCAGTCGGCATGTCATCGAATGTACGGAGATACAATCAACGCCGCATTGATTTCTCTAAACTTCAGTCTACGGAGAGCTAGAGCTCGAAGCATAATGAATTGGGAAACAGTAGACATTATTTCCGCGGCATCTTCATTCTGTGCCGTCATATTCATTCTTTGCATGCCCAATAGACTCTGGCAGCTTCGAAAATCCGGGTTCCGTGCGTCTTCAAGATGGCAGGGCATCTTTCAAAGCGTATATATCTCATGTCATACCTCACTAAAGTATTAGTCGCTAACTAATGTTCCAGGGGCTTACGGGTATACTTTCGTTGAGTTTATTTGCATGTTTGACGGAACTTCTCAATTCCTCTACAAAGCCCAGCACGAGCTTCGTTGTATCGCTGCTCACTTCCTTCGTTGCTACACTTGGCCTGAGCATTCTTCTGCTTTTAGAGCAGCAGCGGTCATCTGAATCTTCTGATTTGGTCACGCTTTATCTTGTTGCAGCAATAATATGTGACACTACTTTCCTCACGGTCCCATCTTCGAGCTCAAGAATTACAATTTCGCACCCGGTGCTTGCCCGGTGCGTCGGTCATTCTGTGGTTTTACTTCTTCAATCATTTCTCAGGCCTGCATTATATAACGTCACACTTGATCCCGAGTCACCCGAGGAGGCAAATGGCGTTTTGGGAAGGGTTTTCTTCACCTGGATCAATCCAATCCTACACCAAGGCTACAAGAACTTCCTGATCGGCGAAGATCTGCCGGTCCTCAGTCATGACATCAAGCCAGAAGCCACAAGAAAGAAAATTCTTGAAATATGGTATTCGCGAGGTAAATTCAAACAGCCTTTCGTTATGCCTGTTTTGGTTCTTACACAAATAGCCAAGACCGAGGCGAGGACGACCCTGCTTTTTGTTTTACTGAGATGTCTCAAGCAATCATTTCTTGCGGCTATTATACCTCGTCTTTTCTTGATAGCATTTCGATACTCCCAACCTGTCTTGATCAAAAAGTCGATTAGATTCGTTACGGCAGATTCTGATGAGGCGGGTGGGGATTATGGATATTGGTTGATCTGGTCTGCTCTGGTTACTTATGTTGGGCTTGCTGTAAGTTGAAAATTCCCAAGTGCCAGTTTTTTATTCTTAGCAAGATATACTAATGTAATTTAGATCTCAACATCGGTATATCAGCACAAATTAAATAAACTGAAACTTGTGACTAGAAGTTCACTTACCGGACTTATTCACGACAAAACCATGAACTCACCCAGCATCTCATACGAGAATGGCGAGTCTACTACGCTCATGAGTACTGATACAGCTAGTCTTGAAGGCATCGGTGAGATGTTTCATGAGATATGGGCACAAGTTATTGAAGTGGTCATAGGTTTGTTTCTATTAGCAAGAGAAGTTGGCTGGATTTGGCCTCTGCCTCTGTTCTTGATATACTGTACGATCACAATCCTGGTGTCCTTTATGTGTCCATCTGACATTGAACCTGCTAGTATGTTCCCATATGAGCCGCTACGTCGCAAAACACATGGAACCATGCCAAAAAACTTGGAATGCTGCAACACAAAATCGCATAGCAGCTACAGCTTGCATGCTTGCCTCAATGAAAATCATCAAAATGCTTGGTTTCCAACGACATGTTACCACCCGTATCCAGAAACTCCGGGCTGAAGAGCTTTCTGCGGCTTCAAGGCTTAGATGGATAATGGTCTATTACAATGCCTCGGGTTAGTTACCCAACTTCAAATTTGGTTCCAGAATCTGACGATAGACCAGCAAATGCACTTGGAATATTTTCTCCTGCTATCACGTTGGTCTTCTTTGCTGCTATATCAGGAGCTCGTGGACAGAAATTAGACACCGAAGCGGCTTTCACTACCATTGCTATCCTGAGTATGGTTACGCATCCAGCGAATATGGTTATGACTATTGTACCAAGAGTAGTGGGGTCTTTTGCAGGATTCGATAGGATTCAGACCTTTTTGCTTCAGCCTCTGTTACATGACACCCGTGGAAACTTGACAAAGGGTGTTTCGGACCCAGCCTCTGGCCACTTGATAGAGCTTGATCCTGCTATTACCATGCAAGATGTACAGATAGGACACAAAATCCGTGTTCTGAATAATATATGTCTCGAAGTTGCTGCTGGTTCCATGACCATCATTTCGGGTCCAGTTGGGAGCGGAAAAACCACTCTACTACGCACGATACTTGGAGAGATAATTCCTGCTCATGGATCAGTCCGTGTCTCAACACGAAAGATATCATATTGCTCCCAGAAACCTTGGCTGCCGAGTAGTTGCATTAGAGAAGTGATTCATGGTATGGATGGCGAAGTAGATATCAAGTGGTATCATGAAGTCATACAAGCATGCTGCCTCACGCATGATCTGGAGGCAATGCCTGATGGAGATGGAACTCAAGTTGGTAGTCGTGGGCTGAATCTATCTGGTGGACAGAAACAACGGGTGGTATGTCTTTTTCTCGCGTTATGGGTGATAGATGCTAATAATAACAGGCACTCGCACGAGCATTATTTGCGAGATGCGATCTAATTTTGCTTGACGACTGTTTTAGCGGGCTTGATGGTGAGACCGAGAAGAATGTATTTGAGAATCTACTTGGATCTGGAGGATTACTTCGAAAGCTGAAGACAACCGTCATTCTTGTGTCCAACTCAAGTAAGTCCATAGATGCCAGTCCTAGCTCAATTTACTTACTCCAGTGTAGCTCAATACTTCCAAGCCGCAGACCAAATTTTGGTTCTGGGAGACGGTGGAATAAAAGAGCGCGGTACTTGGAACGATATCGAAGCAGAAGCTCCATCGATAGCAAAATTTGCCTCGGAAAAGAGGAACAGTCGTGATGCAGTCCTATCCCCAAAACTTGATCAGCTTAGCGCCCAGATTCAAGCAAAGACTGATTCAGAAAAAGATGTTTCTAGGCAAACCGGAGACTTTGCGTTATATGGTATTGTTTTTTCGAAGCCGCCGACGTATATGGCTGACTTAGACACAGGCTACTATTATCGATTTGTGGGCTTGACGAACCTTCTACTTCTCATCGGCTGTGGTGCTTCTTTTGGTTTCTTTATCACTATACCGCAATATTGGCTCCAGATATGGACAGAGTCAAGTGGCAATACCTCTCTCTTTTACATCGTAGGCTTTCTCCTTTTATCGATCATGTCGTGGACTTCAACGAATGGCATTATGTGGTAAGTCACCAGTGAGCAATCGGTCGGTATTTGTTATTGAATGATGAATAGGTCGAATTTGATCAGACTTGCACCAAAGTCGGGAATGCGAGCACATCAGCTCCTCTTGGATATCGTGACCTGGTGAGAGATTTCTCGAGTCCATCCCATGTTATTTAGCTAAATCTTTGAAGTGCACCCTTATCGTACTTCTCCAAAACGGACAGCGGCTCAATCCTGAACAGGCATGCATACTCTCCTCGGCTTAGTAGATAGTCACTAATGTGTTTCTAGATTCAGTCAAGATATACAACTGATCGACAAACAATTACCACCAGCTCTCTCTAATGTAACAACCCGTGAGGTTCCAGGCGCTTGAACTGACTGTTCGAAATGCTAATCTCTTCAGAAATTTTCAAACTCATGATGCAAGCGGCCCTTCTCTTCGTCGCCCAGAAATGGCTGGCATTATCACTGCCAGCTTGCATCCTCGTAGTCTATATCATTCAAAAAATCTACCTCCGAACCTCGCGACAACTCCGCTTCCTAGAATTAGAATCACGCGCCGCAGTCTTCTCAAGTTTTCTAGAATGCGTCAGTAGTTCATCTAAATCCTTCATCACCCCTAACTAACTCTCACAAGGTCGAAGGTCTCGAAGCCATACGAGCATTCGGCTGGTCTCGGCACGTTATCCAAGAAAATATCTCACGAGTAGATAAATCGCAACGTCCTGAATTTCTACTGCTGTCTTTACAGAGGTGGCTTAACATCGTGCTTGATCTCTTGGCTGCGGCGATTGCGACAGGTGTTGTGGCTATAGCTGTTGGCATCCGAGGGAGTATTAGTGGTGGACAGATTGGGATTGCTCTCAATATTATGCTGGTTGCTAATACGACGTTGCTGAAGCTTGTGGAGAATTGGACAAATCTCGAAATCTCTCTAGGGGCGATTGCGAGGTTGAAAAGATTTGAGATGATGACTGAGCCGGAGGGGAGAGATAGAGGATATTATGAGCCTCCTGGTGATTGGCCTACGATGGGACGGATTGAGTTCGAGGATGTTGGCGTGTCCTACAAGTAAGTAGCTACGAAGGAATGTTTGGGATCCCAGCTGATGGTTGATGATTTCAAGCCCCGACTCTGCAGTCCTGCAGAACATAAATCTCGACATCGACCCAGGTCAAAAGGTCATCATCTGTGGCCGAACGGGTAGGTAAGTTTCCCTCATCACCCGTCTCTTTACCTATTATATATCAATATTTACCCATATACAGCGGCAAGAGTACATTGCTCCTTACCCTCCTTAGACTCCTGGAACCCCAGTACGGCACAATAAAACTAGATGGCATAGATATTCGTCTCGTGCCGTTAGAATACCTCCGAGAACGCTGTTTCATCACCGTCTCCCAAGATACCCTCGTCTTACCCAATGACACCCTGCGCTTTAATCTTGATCCTGATGAATCTCTATCAGACGAAGCTATTATCGACGCATTGAAAAGAACTAGACTGTGGGACAACTTTATTAGACACGAGAGGGATGCAGAAAATTCACTGAATGTCAGACATCCCATTCTCGATCAACAGCTCTCACTCTTCCGCGAACTCTCAGTGGGTCAATGTCAACTCTTCGGACTTTGTCGGGCACTAGTCAAGGTCAAGAGCCTGGATTCTGCGAGAAGTAATAGTAAACCGGTAGTTCTTTTGGACGAAGTTACTTCGTCGCTGGATATAGTGACGGAGGCTGTCATTTATGGAATTGTTGAGGAGGATTTCAGTAGAAAAGGATATACAGTAATCATTATTGCGCATAGACTTGGTGTTTTGGCTGAGCATATGAAAGCTGGAAGGGATGTTGTGGTGGCGATGAGGGATGGAAGAGTGCGGGAAGTTATCACTGATGTGAGCATGATGAGTTTGGATGCGGAGAATAGATGAGGTCTTGGAAACAGACAAGACCTGATCGGTCTGACTCTCTAGAATAGTTCTTGATTTCTATATTCGGATTATTTTCACTATAATTCCAGGCTAACCAAACAATCATCCCCGAAAGAATGCGCATCCAAAAACCTCCCTCAATTCATTCACCCACCTCTCCTCACCCCATTCACCTACTGATGATCCCAAAGCACCTTTTCATCATATCCCTCCTTAAACTCTGCCCCAAAGTTCCCCTCATAATCCGGTTTCCAATCCTCCCCATACCCAAGCAGCTTCCTCATATTTTCCCCATGTGGCGAGTTCTCTGGACAATTCCTCCATTGATGCATCTCACTAAGTGGTTTCTCATCGTTGATGTAGGTATACTTGAAGCAAGAGTGGTGTTCAGAAGCCCATTTATCGAGTGCAGAGAAATTCTTGCAGCGCATGTGTTGGCCTTCGTAGATTGGGGGGTTTAAACCCGGACCGACACCGTAGAGATGCTGTGGATGAGAAGTTAGTAGGAAATAAAAAGAGAAAGGCGAAGGAGGTTCACATCGTCAGCTTGACATTCTACATCTCCTCTTATGGAATCGAGGCAGTGAAGGATGTGCGTATAGCCGTTGCTAAACGCCTTTCCGTGGTGTGCTTCTTGGAAAGATCTATATAGGAGTTTCTACGCAATGTATTAGTTTGGCCGTCCTCTCTTCTCCACTTCGCTTTTGATGAGTGGGATGAACGTACTAAACAGTGAAGCTGATGATACGCATTAACAGCATAAATATCCTTCCTCTCATCAAGGGGAAAGACCTCGGTAGCTGGAAGACCAAGAGCAACAGCTTCGTCGTGATCTATTGCTATTATTGTTCTATCTACATCGATGCTGTCCCATGCCGAATCTCGTGCTGTCTCGTTGGGCTGGGAGTACGCTGTGTAGTGCCAGCGTTGCATCTTTTGGACATCGGGTGTAAGACCAACTGGATCGTGGTTAGAATAATGGAGTGTCGTGAGAAGATGGGTACCAACTGTTGTGTGATGAGTAAGTGGTTTGTGGTTTGAGAAAATATATGATGGAAAGGAATGCGTTCATCCCGAAGGAGAGGACTAAAAGGATCAATATGACGGGATTTTGCGATCTGAGAGATTGCGACCTCTTTTTCGATAGGGAGATATCCACGTCATTATTAGAAGTCTCATCCTCGAATAAGAGACGCTGTTTTTGCTCAGTTTCCATGGTCACGAAGACTTGTAGAGTTAAGCGAAGATGTTGATAGTTTGAGACATAGAAACCCCAAACTTTCTGCAAGGACGTCGTTACCCAAAGAGAGCTCTAGATGGAGAACAACTTTTGAAGGGTGACAAACGGTGGAGCTTCCCCACAATTATTCCTCAAGTCAGTTGAGTCCTCGTCAACTTTCCTATTGGCGTGAGACGGATGACTGCATGTCAGAAACACTACGAGCTGTACTGTACATGCATCGGTTTATTTCTTCCTTCCGGGCCATAATGATCCAGTTTTCCCTGCATTCTCTGCAGTATGACATAGAATAAGCAGGTGTGACAAGATAAGTATGATAAGTTATAAATCAATAAATAGCATGTCGTCTATTTCCACGCCCCTGTTTTACTACAAGATTGGTCTGCCAAGGATGATGTAGTAGCGTTACACAGTATGATTGCCTAGTCGTTGTGACACTCGATTGGGTCAATCGTGCTTGACTGCTGCTACCCTGGTCCATGACTTGGATCCCCAACCAACACCAATAAACCACACGTTCGTGAAAGTCACTTTCAAAGGAAGCAGATCATTTACAACTTTGCTTTCCCTGCACTATTTCACCATGGAGAAGGCCCATACTAATCCTCAAACCCGACAAGAGAGTTTCCAACTCAACCACCCGCTTGATAAACATCGACCCTACAATGTGCCCATCTCCAGTTCTGGCAACCCAGGCGAGACCCCAGTTTTCCGTAACGTCAAAGTCAATGATGGTCTTTCCATAATCCCAGAAGATGGTATCCGTACGGTAAAAGATCTCATTCGAAGAAGTGCGGCCAAATTTAGAAGCAATCCGGCATTTGGCTCGCGTACTGAGATTCAGGCCCATTTCAAGGACGGTCCGCCAGATGCCAATGGCAACAAGAAGCAGCTGATCATCTCGGAGTTAAGCCCGTATAAATTCATATCTTACATTGAGTATGAAAAACTTGTCACGGCAATTGGCCTTGGTCTTGTCAGCCTTGGTTTGACTCCCTCTCAAGATAAGATTTGTATGTGGGCTCAAACTAGGTGTGTTACTACTTCACTAAATTTTTAAACACTATTAACTTTACAATAGTGCGTCGTGGCTATCAACATTTCACGGCGCAGCATCTCAATCAATTGCGATTGTAACAGCTTACAGCAATTTGGGACTATCTGGACTTCAACATGCGCTTGAATCCACCGACTCAGTAGCTATCTTCGTTGACTCAAGTTCCATTGCTCGCCTTGCACTCACGCTCGATTCTGTGCCTGCTTTGCGTCTTGTTGTATACAAGAATGACACCAGAATTTCAGGTGACGTGATTCGGAAATTCAAGCAAGACTTCTCTCATGTCAAGTTCATCGAGTTCGATGAGTTAGTCTCGCTGGGAAGAAGTGCACCGGCTATCTCCGAACCACATTCACCAAGTCCCGATGATATTTGCGCAATTATGTATACATCTGGCTCCACTGGAAACCCAAAAGGGGTTCCTTTACGACACAAAAACATAGTTGCAGCAGGTTAGCTGCCTATTTTGAACCTAATTTATATTGATTTAATAATGACTTTTCTTCTAGTTTCTGGTTGGAATATAACTTGGGGCGGACACTTCGACAGCAACGATGTTGTCCTCGCCTATCTTCCACTTGCCCATATTATGGAGTTTATCTCAGAACATGGTTTTCTATATTGGGGTGTGCCCATGGGCTACGGTACTCCAAGAACTCTGTTCGACCATTCGGTTCAGAACTGTAAAGGAGACTTGACGGAATTACGTCCGACTTATATGGTAGGCGTTCCAGCTATCTGGGAATCAGCAAGAAAATCCATTGTGGCTTCAATTGGCGCATACCCTCCTGATAAACAGACCGCTTTTTGGGATGCTCTGAGAGACAAACAGAAAGCTTTCGAAGAAGGCGCTGTTTTCCCAAGTGAGCGAGAAGCTGCCTTCTCTGGGGTTCGTGACATCTTTGGTGGCAGACTTCGTTTTATGATGACTGGTGGTTCTGGGATTGCAAAGCATACTCAAGAATTCATCTCATTCTCTCTAGCACCCATCACAGGCGGCTTCGGTATGACTGAGACATGTGGGTATGTTCCCCCACTTCTGAAGAAGTGGTATTTTACTGAACAAGCATAGAACAGGAGCCATGATGGACCCAACTCAGTGGCATACAGGCTCACTTGGAGGGTTGAGTGGCTGCGTGGAGGTGAAATTAATGGATTACGAAGAAGCAGGATATCATGCCTCAAGTAATCCGCCAGAAGGAGAGCTTTGCATTCGTGGAGCCAGCGTAGTTGACAGCTACTGGAGAAATGAAGATGAGACATCGAAGGCATTTACTGAGGATGGTTGGCTAAAAACTGGCGATATAGGTACAAGCATCAATAGCCGAAATTACCGTCAGACTTACAGGGAGCTAATTATGTCATCTTATAGGCAGGTTCGATGAACATGGAGCACTCTGGATTATTGATAGAAAGAAGAATCTGGTCAAGAATCTCAATGGACAGTATATCGCTCTGGAGAAAGTAAGTTGAAGTGTTCCCTTTTCAATACATGGAACTGACATTATCCGCAGCTCGAGGCATTGTATCGATCTGCTCCGGTAGTGGCAAACGTTTGCATCTATGCCGACTCCGCAAGAGTAAAGCCTACAGCTATCATTATCCCTATCGAGCCCGTCTTGAACAAACTGCTCCAATCCTCTGCTGGAACCGAGTCTGGTCTCTCGAAAACCGTCGAAGCGCAACGACTTGTTTTGAAGCAGCTTCAAGAGAAGGCGCGCGAGTACGATCTACCAAGCTTGGAAGTTGTTGAAGCCGTAGTGTTATCGCCCCTGAAGGAATGGGATGTTACAAATGTTAGTTGAAATGCCATCTCATACATCTGTGAGGATACTGACTTGAGATAGGGTATGACTACAGCGGTTGGAAAATTGAAGAGGAGAGCTATCCTAGAATACCACCAGCAAAGCATTGACGAAGTGCGGAAGTAGTCAGTGATGACCGGGTAGTATTGGGATATGGGGCGGATGCTGGCAGATTTGCCAGTTGATGCGCCCGTATCTTTTTGCCAGATGTGACCGAACGATGGGTCTGTGACTCGTAGTTCTATTACCTAGTGATTGCTGATTTTCTACAAATGCTACATCGATATTTATTACACGCATCTAATCTCCAACGTTTCTTGCCTCTCCGTGACCTCTACTAATCTCTTTGAACATGAAACTCCCGCTGTACTTGTATATGATTTGAACCCACTTCGCTCTGCTGTGTATTTGGAGTCTCCCTCCCATTTTCGGAATTAATCTGCTTCAACCGCACCAGCCTTATATCCTCACCACTCACATGAGCTTCTGCTCCAGTATCGTTTACTGTATCCAGCATGTCGAAAGTATTTCCCAGACTCTCGAGGTCTCCCCTTCCCATCTTTCGGCGTCCGCGAAACATCTTTTTGCTATTTGAAGTATTTGCAGTTGCGATATTCTTTGTCCCTTCTCCCGTCGAAGAGCTTTTCTGTGAGGGGTTGGAAGGGTTTGATTTGCCACTGCGACTAAAAGCTGTCTTTGTGATGCGACCGGTCACGGCGCGGAACTTATGGAGGAGGGGGTTGTAGGTTACGAGACAGGCGGCGATGAGGTAGATGTTGGGTTCTACCATGGTCCAGATGGGGAGCGCGACTGTCCATGTTCCATCTGCGATAGCATCGCCGTGGAAAAATGAATCGAAGCGAATGATGGACGCTGCCAAACCACTAATCCTCACAAGTCAGCAAATCGAGCGATGCAATTGTAAAATTTGTGGACAACTTACATTCCCGCTAGGATGAAAGTCAGAGTCAGTCCAACCTTCATTCTCATGTTGGTATGCAAATTCCAAACAACAGGCATTGGCAAAATCAAAATCGCCACATCCGTAACGATGTTTGGAAAGGAGCCCCATTCAAAAAAGACAGTCTGCTTGTAACAAGATCCTCCTTCAATCGAATGATCCCAATTGAAAGCAAAGGGACGACATAGATTTAAAGAAATAATCGAAGTCACAATCATAGTCGCAAGGACGATCCCGGCGAGCGCATATACGCTATAACGATACGCTTTTAAGGTGAAGATTCGGAGGTAGAAAGCAAGAATAGCAAGTTTAGGGATGCCAACTGTTAGGAAGTACCAGAATGAATCGACTAGAAGCCATTTGAAGAATCGTTCTATCATGTACGGTCTCGTTGCTGCTAATGCTGCGAGATGATACCCACTCCCAGCTAGTTTTACGCCGCCTATGAATTTTTGTCAGCCCCGTAATGAAATTGTAGAGTGATCAGGAAGCAGGAAAAGTTGTTTTATATGTCCCTTACATATTGATAATATTGAGGATCCGATTTGACAAAACAGAGCAAGGAGGACGAAGAAATCATCGGCGCCGAACTTGCTTGGACTCAGATGTCGGCAATAGAAGCGTAATGCCACAACGATCAGAAGGACTGGAATGAAAGCAACAGCTACGGCAATGAGTTGATCGCCTTTGTATGCGTTGATGTATTCGGGGGACAGCGGTTCGGTTGCGTTGGACATCTTTTTCGGGCCTCGTGCTTCTCGAGCACTTCAACGTTTTGTGAGACGCAATGGGGCTTTTCAATCCAATAACTGCCGGGTATTTTATGATTGCCAAGTTCTGTACGAAAGATTATAAAAGCAGAAGTTCAAAAGGGAAAAGGGGAAGATTTAAAAAACCTCGTCGTCACTCATAGTATATGACAGACGGAGTTGAGAGCATATTCAAACTCGCGTCGTGCAGAAACAGACGACAGGAACCAAATGTTTCCAGAGGATCGTAATGCTTGGTACTGGAACGGATGCAAGATTGGAGTTTGGGGTCCTCGGGGGTATACAGTGAAATAACGGCCGGGTACTCAGCGTCGGAGGCGGCGGTTTCCAGCCACCGAACAACATTGAGGAAATATGCCGGGTGGCGCAGATGTACTGTGGTACTTTGCTGACCACCATCAGCACTGCTTCGTGATAAAATAAGGTGGTAGCATATGACTGGCGAGTAGGCCTGCGGGGCTGCAGTGTGGTACTCGAGGATTTTGTACCCCCACCTTGACTGTATCAGCATTGTGTTTGTCACACTCCGAAGCTGATGGTAAGCATGTCACGGAGAATGTACCGGCAGATTACTTAGTATTTAAGGTTATTTGTATGCTTCAAGTGCGAATGATGCATCTGGGAATGGGAGTTGGTAATAATAGACGATAAACGCGATGGTCAATATGAAGGAAAGATGTTGGTAGAAAGACGGTAGACAGACGGTCGGAGGGCCAAAATTCTATTCTTACAACGTAAGTTCCCACTTCTGGAAGAGATGAGCAATTCCTTCCGGGTCAGGTATCATGTGGCGATACTCATAGGTAACGATATGTGGGATTCCGAATTCCGATGTCAGCTAGCGCTGCGGATGGGGGAAGTTATTGAAGGTGCATCTCGCCTGTCACCGTGATCACCTGACTCAAATGGAATCTCTTCCTATTTATCCTATAATCTGGACCAGTTCGCGACTTATCTCGCTCTATCAATTGTTCTTCGAAACGCCCAAGAGAAGTCGTTGATGTGATATTAAGATGTTTTTGCGTAAAAAGGAAGTAGGTCGTCGGATTATGCGCGCATGCTTACTGTATCCACGGCGGGAATACCGCAATTGGACACTTTACTTGCCAATCAACAAATTGGCGTGATTGCCTGCAGCCAAAGTCGCATGGGTTTACGCCGTTTGGACATAGATCAATGGCTCAGAAACAAGGAACATGATCCTTAGAGATTGGAGATCATGAAGCTTGAAGATTTAACCTGCCCCACGATGCAGAATTGATCGTAAGGCAAAAGTTCGAGAGTGGGGATACGAGCAGTCTACTCGAGTAGGGCCTAAGTAGTTCGAGTAGTAATCATCGTGTCTGCTTATTCAGGAATGAAAGTACCACTACTGATACGTGCTAAGGTCGAAAAGGGGAGAGGCAACGTTAGGCGAGACGAGGGGATTGCCTGGTGATCAATTCCATACTAGGATCATTTTTACGAACACCGAATCCAATTAAGTTTGGAATCAAGCAACAGTAAGGCGTGGCGCGGTCTTCTCTGTACCACAGAAACGATCTACTGGTACGAAAGGTACATACAGTAGAGCCCTGAGACCTCGGTAAATGTTGAAAGTAGGCAGCAGCTCTACTCGACTCCACTGCCGGTCTCATTTCTGCAGACTTAAAAGTTAAAGAATCGCACACGTTTAGTGGCTCTGCCGGGTCCTGTGGGGGTCTGAGAAAGGCCAAAGTTTCGGTGGTATCAGCGGCCTTTTATGCGGGTTTCTGGCACGGACAAATGCATGCCCATCGCCCAACTCCCACGTCGTACGTTAATTCAACGACAACAATGACAACAACCAGGATTTTTCAAGTCAGAACCCAGGCAGAATTAGCGAATTTTCCGGTACTTATTGTTCTCGTGTGAGGTGTCGCTTTATAACAGATTTTAAATACACATTTTGAACACTCAAAGATTTCATTTCATACTTATCACTAGGGTGACGATAAGGTGCTTATCGCTTGAAGCACTTTGCCCCCCTTTCCACGACGACTCACGTGATTTTGGCATGGTCCAAGAATCCTTCAGGATCGCGAATCGCAGTCGAAAGGGAACACAAATTTGAAGCCGCGTAAGGTGTACGCGGCAGGAATTGGATTTAAGGATGAAAAACTTTTAGATATTTTTCCGAGCCCTTGTAACCTTTGGGGATCCGAGGGACGAGGAATAAATCCACATCGAGACGAGAGGATATTAAACTAGATTGGTAACCTTCCTATTTCCACACTAATGTCGCTTTGCGCAAACAGGTTACGTTACACCACTTATTGCATCTGAGCCTCCTGCAAGCATTCCATTGCTGGGCCGTACAACACCCCATTTCTGAGCGCATCATAAATCCTCGTGATGTATTCACCAGTCGTTGCCGGAATAGGTCCCTCATTAATCTTGCCCTCAAACTCGCTGAGAAATTCGGCCTCAACGAGATCCTCAGGTTCTGCGAGATCTTCAGTCCGAAGAAATGGCACTTTCAGATCTCTTCTGATGAACGTGTACATTTTCTTACTGGCTAATCCCAAGTAGGGAGTTGCATCGGCATTGATGGAATAATCTGCTCGGTTCTGTAGGAATTGCTGTTTCATGAGCTTGGCAGAAGAATCTTTCCATGTGTTGAGATGTTGAGTAAATGATTTTGCCGACCCCGAATACTCTTTACTGGTTCTGTGATTGAGAATGATTGGTTGCAGTGAGGTCGCAATAAATATAAATCGTTGTTCTGAGTCCATATTGGTGGTGCTATCAAGAAGATCTGGAAGTGCTTTCCACAGTTGTTTGTGCAACTCGATAGCTTTCGTCTCGTTGCTTGGACCTTCATCGTGGATGGAGGTAAAAAGTGGACCGATGCTTTCTTTGACAGTGATAAAGAAGAGTGGCTCCAAAGTCTCCAGGAAGTTCCTCTGCATTGCTCGCAAATCTAAAGCTTGACATGCTAATAAGAGGTGGGCGGCGATAACCTGCGACAATATCCCGAGAGCGGTGTGTGTATATCTTGCTGAAATGAGCGCAAGACTATGAATTGATTGATTTCCAGTCTCGGTAGTATGAACGTGGTTCACAGGATGCGCCAGGAATCCCAATTCTCCTTGAAGTGCAGCCAGCATGATATCGACCATTTTGAAAAGCCAACTCTCGCTTGGCTCACATGACACAAGATTTGGTGGTAGACCCTTATTCAATGCTGGATTGACAATCTCGGTACACTGTGCAAAGAGTATGCGCCCAATAGCTTCGACATTTTGGCGGATTTTCTCCATGGCAGAAGTGATCACTTTTGCTTGGAAATTCGCGCTTGTGAAAATTCGTCCTGATGGATGCAAGATTGGATTATCGGTGATGGAGTTGCACTCTGTCAACACCTGATGCGAAGCGAGTACAAGGTCCTCGAGAGTAGGACCGAGCCATTGAGAAGCCGATCGAATGGCGTAACGATCTTGACGAAGTTTTCCGAAACCGGATACATCGATTTCTTCATGCAGGAGCTTAGAACCTCGAAGGAAGGAGAAAATGTTCCGTGCAGAGTCAATCTAAAGAAGGGATTTAGTCGATTCGTAAGGAAATATGCGGTATTTAAGAATTGTTTACCTGTCCGTGATGAGGGCGAACCTCAGCAATATATGGCTGGAAAGATTCATCGGTCCCATTCAATGCTTCAGCACTCATTGCAGTAAGTATCTGTGCCATGACGGCAAGGTGATTGGCATCATATGTTGCCAATGCTCCCACTCCACACGAAGCACCAGTACCATTAACGATAGCAAGACCCTCCTTTTGTTCCAGTGTTATAGGTGTCAACCCGGCATCTTTCAATGCAATATCAGCTCGTACTCTGCGCCGATCATGAGATGGTCCAGTCCAAACATGAGATGTCCTTTTTCCCAGAAGTGCCCCAGCAACATAAGCAAGAGGAGCCAAATCACCAGACGCAGAAACAGTTCCACGAAGAGCAATCACTGGTGTAATGTTTTGATTGAGAAGATCTGCAAAGCCTGTGAGAATAACTGGGCGAACCGCAGATTGGCCTCCAAGTAACGAGTTTAAACGAATGAGTAGTATAGCCCGGGCCCAAGACTCCGGCATTCGGTTTGAAGTAACAGGATCTTCAAGCGGAAGAGCTTGCTCCAGAATAGCCTTTATGTGCCCGCCCTCTCCGTTGTGACCATTTGATAATTGTGCAATTGGTAGTCCGTTTTGCGGATGTGGAAGAACGCAGCTGTGTAATTCTCGAATCAAGCCATACTGGATCTTGCGTACATTCTTCGTTCGGGTATCTGCGCTTCCACCGAAACCTGTATTAACCCCTTTGAGGTGAGAGTTAGCAAGCCCCTTTTGAAGTGAAGTGCTCGTAGTTATTACTTACCATATATGACTTTCTTTTCTTTAACCCTGTCATGTAAATCATCCACAGCTTTTGTGCCTCGCGCAAGTCTTTTCTCGTCTATTTTGACTTTTCTGCCATATCTGAAGTGCATTAACAGTTTGTAGGTCCAGAGAAGCCGAATGTGTTCTTACCTTGCAATAGCAATGACATCTGCCAATGATAGGCTTTTGCCATCGAGTACGTATGGTTCCTCTCTTTCCTCGAGACATCTTGTCTTGAAAAGTTTCCAATCATTCAAAACAATTTGACTATGCGAAAGTGTTTCAGGCATAATGAAACCTATAGCAAATAGTAATTATGCGGAAATTCAGTTTCAAGTGCCCTCCAAGAATTCTCCATTGTTCTCTCATAAGTCCCATACATATATAATGAAATGCCGAGGAAAATGTGAGAAGAATAAGCAGCGAAATCGGGAAAGAGATAAGGAGGTAAAGCCAATCATCGTCGGAATTCCAGAACATGGCAGACTTGGAGAACCTAGTCGTACTCGGTCCCGTTCTTTGACTTTCTCAATTGATGTTCTGTGTGGTCTAGAGGCAAGGTGACAAACGATCGCTTACACAAAGTAGTAATCAGTGATCACCGGATCATCTGATCCGGTACTTCACGGCAGAGGTTGGGGATCGCATTTTGAAATGCATACTTAACATCAAGGGCTGCGTGGTATCTTACTGTAACACCAACTTGCGAATTCTGGACGAAAGTGAGTATGCATCTAGCCTTCTCTTACTCCATCCCTAAATCCAGTTTCCCATTGAACCCTGTGGAAAAAGGAGGTCCATAGTAACAGACCGTCGTTTTTTGATCGTAATCCAATTCCTAGTCTGTAATCATTTTGATCATATCGAACGATTCATGTCAATTGAATGGATTATAAGAATTTAAGAACCGTGAAAGCAATTACGGCGTACTATGACCAAAAAATATCAAAACCTACCAGGAACGCAGTCATAGTGGACCTTACGGCGTAGCAGCGTCGTATTTTGAACCTTTGCCGTACATATTCCCGGCTGATCTATCTCTCCGCAATTGACATAAGCTTAAAGGCTCTTACCGCATGAGACTTCTCTCCAGCGTAAGTTACTTACCGGTTGCATATGCAGGGTACCATCTTTCCGAAAAGAAAACATTCGATGGGCAAGTCCGAACGTTGAAAATCACCCCATGTTTGACTAGAACCACCCCCCTGTTTTTCTCAAATCGTTAACGCCGCTCGTTTCTCCACCAATGAGAACATGTGGGGATGGCGGGGCATTCTTGCAATGCAACGTCGTCAAATGAAGCTATTCCCAAACTATTGGTTCTAGTCCTTTTATTCTGCTGGAGTAAGGGCACGGAGTCACACAAAATATCATATTATCTGGCAGCTGAATAGCTAGCTACTTGACGTTATGAGTCAAAGCTAATGTGGTAATACCGTGAAACCTCACAACGAGGATCCGTCAATTTAGAGTGTTTAGCCAGTGATAGTTTTACTACCACAAGATATCTTTGTAAGCGAAATTTTGCTACAATCATTTGTACCTTTCTATTTCTATCTTTCCTAGGTATCATTTTGTTCTCAAAACAGACTCTCAGCATTTCTTCTTCCAACTCTTCCCATACAAAAGCACTCTAACAATAACAACCAGACCAGCAGCAACAACAAGAACCCCACCAGTAAACAACTGCAACCGTACCCACTTCCCCGACTCATCCAACGCACCCGCAATCGGATTCCCCAACAGAAGTCCCATAGCAGATGGAATCAACAACATACCCAACCTTACACCCAAGAGCCCCGGATCCGGCGACAACGTCACCGTAAGATTCAGCGATAAACTTGATATCGCACCAGAAAAGAAACCGAAAACGACCGTAAAAATGAGGAGACTGTATATGCTGCCCACGCCGATCCATGCGAAGCCGAGAATCCCGGATAGCAAGATGCAGATTGCTGTGATGTTGAAGACACCGGCTTGGTCTGCGATGTAGGAGGGTATCTGGTTATGTTAGGAGTAATCGGATGGAGTGGTTGTGAGTCAAACTTACGATTCTTCCAAATAGTGAGCCGGTGTTTAGAAGAGGTAAAAGATAAGATGCGAAATGATCGCTGAGTATGTGCTTCCTAATCCCGTAAAGCTGGATATAAAAAGCCGGGATGTCCACACCAAGGAATAACATGAAGAAGCAGATTCCAGTCAGAAAAAAAGGTAGTTCCGTCCAAGCCTTCAAATCGAGCAATTTCCTTGCCTCTGATGGTCGGAATCTCATGCGCAAACCCAATACTGGGAGGATGAAGATCGTGAACATTATAAGTGCGAAGATCTGGACTGTCAAGCGGAAACCAATTCTGGGCTCTAGAGTACGGAATAGCATTGGGAAAAATATCCCTCCTGAACCTGGTTAGCAAGTCTTGAGGTGTACTGTACGCGACAAGTGAGGGATACCTAAGGCACTCCCAGACTGCGCAATACCTACAGCTAAAGCTCGTTTCTTTTCAAAATAATTTGGCAGGACGGCAAAGCTTGGGATGAACAAACAGCCATTTCCAATTCCAACCAGCACGCCCTGTGAGAAGACCAACTGCCAGTATTGCGTCGAAAAACTGGTAAGTATCATCCCCAGTACCGACAAGAAACAGCCAACGAAAACGAGACTTCGTAAGTATCCATAGTCGTATAACGGTCCTACGATGGTACCTAGAAGGATTTCAACAGATAATTGAATGGACCCGATCCATGAGATAGTCGAAGGAGAGAGTTCCGGGAATGTCGTGACATAGTATGTCTGGAAAACCCCTGGTTCTTTCATCAGCTTCATGTGAGTCTTGCTTTTATGAGAAGAATGGAGTTTAGACCATATGAATTCCCTACGCCCCAAGTTCCCATGGAAAGACAGAAGCTGGCGGCACATTGGGTCCAAGCAAGGAGCCCGACATCCATCTGCAAATCCGAGCCATCTTTCTTTAGCTCCACATATTCGGAATCACTTGAAGGGATGAATGGCGCGGATTCTCCGGGGTCTTTAAGCTCAAAACTTTCAAAGTCCTCGGTGGTCATTATGAAAGATAGTGGTCGCTGCTAGCTCGAACCCTTTTGAGAACTATGAAACACCTGCTGCAGGAAGAAATATATTTACTTCATGATCATTTGTATTTCGAGTCATCGCTATAAAAAATAGCTAGTGGATCTGGTTTCTCGTGCTTACTAGGAGCCACTGATACTACTCGTATCTATGGCAAAGTAATTGGTTATCGTTGGTGGGGGGGTGAAAGGAGGGGGATGGCAAACGAGGGGGAGGGGTGTGTGTAGTAACAAAGAAAAGAAAGATATATGTATGCAACACACCCAACGCCATCAGTCACACAGCAAAGCGGTGAAGAATCCCTGGGTCTAGGAAACAATCATGCGATATTTCTCCTATCTAGCGTAATTACCCAGAAATCGGTGTTCTGCTGTGCCACTCCAGTACGTCACTACAGGTACCTACCTATGAGGGGTGGGTGGCGCTAATCCGCACCACCAACGGGAGGGTCGGGAAACGCAACAAACAACCTCCGAATCGCAACGCCTAAGCCCTAAACGCTTTGCAAGTTGAGATATGCCGACAGCCTCATCCTCAGAGGAAACGCTCGAAGCTTGGCGACTACCCCTTCGAATATGGAATCACAAGAATCCAGGCTCGAGAAGGATGGAAATGGCACGAATATCGACGATGTCACAGAGACGAACTATGTCACCTGGGATCCCCAGGATCCAACACATCCTCGGAACTGGCCCTTGTGGAAGAAACGGAGTCATATCCTCCTCGTTGCTCTGATAACATTTCTAACGTGATTTTCCATCCCCAAAACACTTACAGAAAACATGCTCATTTTTGGGATGATAGACCCTTTGCTTCTTCGATGGTAGCACCAGCAATCCCGCAGCTGAAAACCAAGTTCCATTTCGAAAGCGGGATTCTGGGCTCGTTTATCGTATCGATATACCTCCTCGGTTATGTCTTTGGTCCTCTTGTCGTGGCTCCCATGTCGGAGATGTACGGTCGTCTTCCCGTCTATCACTTTTGTAACGTCGGGTTTGTCGTTACTTCGATTGCGTGTGCAGTGAGTACCAATGTCCACATGCTCATTGGCTTCCGGTTCCTAGCTGGGACTTTTGGATCATCACCGATTGCGTAAGTTGGGATGATATCCATTCACTTTCATGTGGAAACGTGACTGACAGATGGTAGACTTGGTGGAGGAACGATCTCTGATATGATCGTTCAGGAAGAGAGAGGGTTAGCTTTGAGTGTGTCGGCTTTTGGCTCACTATGGGGTCCTGTCCTTGGTCCTGTAGCAGGAGGATTCGTGACTCAAAGTTTAGGATGGCGGTGGGTTTTCTGGATCATCACCATAGCGGTAACTTTCGCCCACCAGATTATAAGATTGTATCTCATACTAAACGTATCTTTACAGTCCGGAACAACAGCACTGATCACCGCCATCATAATGAGAGAAACGTACGCACCACTTCTGCTCGAACGAAAAGCAAGTAAACTACGCGAAAGTACGGGAAACACCTCCCTCAAGGTCGAACCAGCATCCTCAACTCCCATCTCTGCCACTGAATTATTTTGGAGAACCGTCACTAGACCCTCAAAGATGATTCTCTTCTCCCCAATTATTCTGTCCTTGGGGATCTACACCGGTATTGTATTCGCTTACCTCTATCTGATGCTCGTCACTTTTACAGAAGTGTATGAGCAAAAGTATGGATTTGGAATAGGAGTCACGGGTTTGACATATCTCGGTATGTGGCTACTTCTCAATATTGATAACCTAGTAAATACTCTTGTAAGTCGGCTAATATTTACAGGTCTTGGTGTGGGATGTTCCATCGGAATGATAGGTTTCGGCACCGCCTCCGATCGAATAATGAAACGGCAAACCACACGCGGACAACCAAACATCCCAGAAAACAGATTAATCACCATGATACCCGCCGTCGTGATTTTACCCGTAGGCCTCTTCTGGTACGGCTGGACTGCCGAAAAGAGTGTATATTGGTTAGGTATATCCATCCTCCCCCCCAATTCCCCCTTCCCCCCTTCCCCTCCAACCACAACAACCCACTGACCCCTCCCAAAAAGTCCCCATAATCGGCACAGCAATAACAGGCTGCGGCATCATCGTGATCTGGATCTCCATCCAAGCCTACCTAGTCGACGCCTTCACGACCTACGCCGTCTCCGCCGTGGCAGCAAACACGATCATCCGTTCCTTTTTCGGGGCTTTCTTGCCGCTTGCCGGTCAACCTCTGTATGATGCGCTGGGACTGGGGTGGGGAAACTCGTTGTTGGCGTTTATTGCTGTGGCGATGATTCCGACGCCGTGGGTGTATTTGAGGTATGGGGTGAGGATGAGGGAGAGGTGGGCTTTGGAGTTGTGAGGAGAAGAGGTGTGGGTTTTGGGTAGGGTGGAGATAGAGTAATAGATTTGTTTTTTTAGATGGATATAGGCCGAAAGATGTATGAGGTTTGATTTGGCTAGGTTATTGATCCTGACCTTGTCCATACTACAAGATCACTTTCGATTCGCTTATTTTTATTGTAAATTATACTATACATCACAACCTTGAGACATTACTAAATTTCCTTCCCTCACATTCTCACGTCCATTTCAAAGTCCAATCACTCGCCCACGCGCCATTAGCCGTGACATCATTCAACTGCCCAACATCCAGAACCTTACTCGTTGAATTGTACCTCCAACCACCCTCCAAAGCCTTCCCATTGAAAGTGACGGTACTCACACCTCCCTGGACACCCAAGATAGTAACATTAGCAAGCGGATTAGCATCCTTATACGTCCCCCTCGCCGTAGCATAAAGCGTCTTACTACTCAGTGAAAACTATTTTCCAATCAGCAACCTTCCCTCAAATCCTTATCCGACCCACGGAAGAAAAAGGGGGGTAAAAAGACATTCTTACATCAACAACCAACGTAGCACCCTGCACCAAACTCTCCCCATCATCAACATACAACACCCCCCTCGCACTTCCCCCCTCACCACTCGCCACAATCAAGCCCCAAGGATTCCTCCGACACTCCCTCGTCGTCAACCCCGGTTCCTGGGTCGGCAAAACACTGCCGCCACGGATATACACAGGAATATGACCTAGCGGCGCCTCAATCGTGACGTTCTCCCCGGGCTTCGCAAGGACCGAGGATTGAGAATACCAATCGTACCAGGTCTCGCCCTTTCCCACGCCGGGGAAGACACCCTGCACACTGGTAGCCCCCTGCGTCAAGACGGGGGTGATGAGAAGCGAACTACCGAGCATGAACTGTCTATCTGCGCTAGCGAGGAGGGGCTCGTGGGGGAATTCCCACGCGAGTGCACGCATAACTGTACTTCCCTGCGTACTCGCCTGGTAGAAGAGTGTATACATATACGGCAACAGCAAATACCGAATGGCCATGGCCTTTTTACTCGCCTCAATGACGGAGGCCCAAACATAGGGTTCTTGCGGGTTCGCAGAGAGGGTATTGTGATTGCGATAGAAGGGGAAGAAAGCACTCGCCTGCATCCACCGATTACACAGCTCCTCATCGGAATTGCCTCCAAAACCACAGGTGTCAACACCAAACATTGGGATCCCGAAGAGGGAAAAGGAAAGGGCTTGTGGGATGGCGAAGAAGAGATGCGCCCAGATGGATGCATTGTCTCCGCCCCAGTGACCTGCCCATTTCCCGCTTCCGGCGAAGGTTGAGCGGCCGATGATGAAGGGTCGTTTGGTGGGGAAGACGGAAAGGAGGGCGTGGTAGGTTGCGTTGAGGATTTGGTGGCCGAAGAGGTTGTGGTAGTCGTATTCTTGCGTTGAGCCGTGGTGTGTTGCATTTGGGGAGACGGCGTGGACGTCTAGGGCTCCTTGAACGTGATTTATTACATACGGCGGGTATTCAACGCTCCTCATTCCAGGCGTTGGCGTTGTTCTAAGATATTCGGTTAATGTTGAGCTTGAGACGGGAGCTGGAACTTCTGCGGCAGAGGAAGCTTGGCTTGCTTTTGCAGCGGATGCTGATGCGGCTTCGGTGGCGTTCGTGAGGTTGAAACCTTCAGGGTAGTCGTAGATTATGTTTCCTGGTTCGCCGGGGAGACTGAATGGTGGGTGGACGGGGTTCAAGGTGACGTTTTTGCTTCCACAGGAGCCGACGCAGAAGGAACTTACTTCGCTCATGTCGATCCAGATTCCATCAAAGGGAATCTCTTTATACCATGTTGAGAGTTCGTTAGTCCACCAATTGAAAGCTCCAGTACCGTTTAGTACTGCTCCAATCCAATCAGGAAACACTATTCAAAAACTCAGCTTTTGTTCTCTGGAGATACAAGGCCGAGAGCCATGGACGACGAAATGTAACAGAAGACATACCAGTATAACCCGGCCACACAGACCCAATATACAAACTCCCATCCGGATTCAACATGAAGCTCTGCGTCTCATTCCCTCTATTGAAAGTAGGATAAGCATCACTAGCATTCTCCGGGCTGGGTATATAAATCGCAGAATCAACAATTGGGATATAGTGTTGACCATTATCGTGAATTTTCTTCAAGAAAGCTCTCCCTTCTTCATAGGGAAAGGTATTCTGGTCATTTTCAAAATCCCGATATTGGTTCATATAGTCGATATCCGTCCTGTATAAGATCTTAGCAAGGCACTTGAGGAAGAGTGAAATAGGAGTGGGGTACCAAATATTCTCAAGCGGAATCTCAAAACGAGCAAAGTTATCCACCACCTCCTGAAGTTGCGACCAATTCGCATATCCCCATCGACACTGATGATATCCAAAAGTGAAGTACTGCTGCATAGCCGGCAATCCCACAGTACTAACCTGATACGCCTTCGTAACCTCCTCCTGGCTCGGTCCAGCATAGAAAAACAGATCAATGTCCCCGCCCAAAGTCCTCCAAGTGATATTCTCAGGTTTCATCAAAATCTCCTGTCCATGCGAATTTCGCAGAAATACACCATGGGAATAAGATACATACTCTGCCCCCATATCCGTGGCATTAGCGACATAAGCGAGATTCCCTGTCGATGAGTTGATTGAATAATACCGAGTATCGAGATAGAATGCATGGCTTCCGTATAAATTCGTGTCGATTGGATCACCAACGTCTGCTGCGTAGATTGTTCGCGTGAAATTGTTCCCCATTCGGAAGCCATGAATCACTTCTCCTAATCCGTACAGGTTGTAATTCTCAGGAAGTGTGCTGGAAAATTCGATAAATTGGTTCTCAAAAACGATCTTGGATCCAGTGGTAGAAAACAAAGCATCTCCCGTGGATTTCCGGAGAACCGAGAAGTGAAATGATGGTTCGTTTTCCCAAACAAACTCCAAATCATTGGATGAAGAAGTTGTACTGGCATCTGCATCGATTTTCGGTTGGGGGACTAACTCGTCTGGTAGTATATACCAGGAAGCATTCGATGCGTCAACATGAGAGGGCGTAATCTGAACATGCAAACGATCCGCAGATTGATATTCAACAGTAAGATTGAGTGCATGAACATCCGTCCCATAGACATTACAAGCCTTCCCAGCAAGAGAAAGAGTTGCAGTCCACCCAAACTCATTTCTTACAACTTTCTCAGCTTTATATCCCGGACACACGTCCTGCGCATTCTTCGCCTCGGGGTCCCTAATATTAGGCAAAAGCGGAACCGAAGCATCAGAATCCGCCGGAACAGTAAAAACAGGACGGAAACTAGTAGTGGTGGTTGTCGGCTTCTGCGCCCAAGTAGTGAAAAGTAAAGTAGCAAGGATGCCCAAGAGGACCAAAGGACCCTTGGAAGCCATATTCCGCCGGTCGTCAAGATAGAGATGGAAAGTGGAGATAAGTACTAGAATCCAGTACCAAAACCAGACATTGTGAAGTAGAGGGAAGGAAGGAAATGCATGGTAGCTTGCGAGGTGGTTATATAAGAATTCCAAGTACAGGTACGAGGGGGAGACAAAGGACCACGAAAAAGCCATGTTGCTCATCGATTTTTTTTATTCACTCCGCACCGAGGCGTACGCGGGGTAGTACCAATTGAACGATGTACCGAGTAGTGAGGGGCAATATGCACCTGGTATCACTTGTGATCTTGGTGATTGGACAGAAGTTTCAAGATGCAGATGTTGAGCCGTGTTTGCAGGACAGTTTCTTCCTTTGAAGTTCTAGCGCATAGATCTAGGACTCTTTCCAGAGAAAAAGCCCGAGATGATGGGGTAAATTTGGTGGATGCAAACTGTTTTTAGTGGCGTGTTCGTACAGTATGTAGGTGTGCCGTTCTATACAGATGACACCAGGGCTCTGTATTACCATCTGCGATCCGAAGTCTGAAGATCTTCAAGTCTTGAAAAATATCAGCGAAAGCTAATTGAGGCCAAACTCTGGATCGTCCTAATTTATTAACCTATCTTTAGCACCAATTGAGATCAATCTCTTGCTGAAGTGGAAGTATTGATTTGTTTTCATTGATCACTACTATGTGCGTGCAGTTGTTCCCCGCATTTCACTTCCAGCACATGATGTCATTGGATCCGGGGAATGCGGGTCGCAACGGCCCGATTTCTTAATTCTCGCCCCCTGGCCCCGGCATTCCAACATCGAGGTTGAGAAATATATTCCTCGTCCTAAAGGAACATTCCCTTTCGCCGACAGCATTGTATTTATTTCCAGGTATCTCCAATATTTACCTTCCACCTCAAAAATCAAGTTTTGAACGTAGGTAGGGTCATTATCACAAACAACGCCAATATATCCCACGACTACCAAAATCCAACGTTTCTAGACACAATACATCTTCCACCCATCAACAAGACATCCCTCCACACAAGTACTATCACACAAACCTTCCTATTACTATCTCGAAATTTTCAATATGTCTCTTGAAAAAAGACGAGCGCTAGCACGAAACTTTTCCCTTCCCCATTCGTCCCTGTCTAAAAAGATACTACTAGGAGTATTAATTATATAAAGACACTTTACATTATGCCCCTTCCCCCATCCCTTTCCTCTCCCTTTCCTCACTCCTTTTCAAACCCCCACAGCGCCATCTCACAAAGACCATTCATCCCACCAAGACCATCTATCCATCCATCTATCCATCCATCTATCCATCCATCTATCCATCCATCCATCTATCCATCCATCTATCCATCCATCTATCCATCCATCTATCCATCCATCCATCTATCCATCCATCTATCCATCCATCTATCCATCCATGTACCCACAAGTACACAACTCCCGCACAGTACAAAACCAACCCATAAAACATCCAGGTCCGAAACATTTCACCCCTCTCATCACGACTCCCAAAAGAAAGCTTCCAATTGCAAATCTCACAAACAACCTCAAGGGCATAGATAATAAAGTACACTACTGTCTCTCAAAACGGCGGTTTCTACATAAATATGGGGGGCGAGGAAGTATGAGGGTGGAGTATTTGGGGTTTTTTTCTTTCTTGTGGTTTGGTTTGGTTTGGTTTGTTTTGTTTGATTCGCTTGGCCGCGCTTCGCTCAGATGTATTGGCTATTTCTCAATATAACGTCGTGAGATTATAGGATATTGTTATTATCACTTTCTCTCATTAGTTATGAGAGTATCCATCAAGATGCTTCATTTCGTTTCGTTTCACTACTAGACCTCAAGTCTTCTACCTATAATCTATTAATCTATCAAAATAAAAATACCAAACACAAGGATTCCCAAAACACATCCTCACCTCAACATCCCACCTCCAAACCCCTCACAAAACCCCCCTCACCAAACACCTCCCCCAAAGTCCCTCCTCCTCCTCAATACTCCCCCTAATACTCCCCTCCCCCTTCCACCCATGACCCTCCCCCCCAAAAACAACCAACCTAACATCCTTCCCCGCCTCCCTCATCACCCTCTCCATACCCGTCGCCTGTTGCAGCGGCACAACCGTATCTTTATCACCCTGCAGCAACACAAGAGGCCTCTCTATCCTCCCCGCATTGAAACAAGGACTTCTTTCCTTATAAACCTTCTCCTTCTCTTCTTGAGAGGCACCAGGCGGAAACAGCAGCGCAAACCCATAACACGACTCAAACTTATGCGTCTTACTCATCAGATCCTCCAAATCCGAGACGCCGAATAGCGAGCATCCCGCCGCGAAGAACGTAGGATACGTGACCAGCGCTTGGAGGACGGTATACCCCCCCGCGCTACACCCTCTAATCCCCACTCTCCTCCCATCCACCAACCCCTCACGCACAAGATACTTCACACAAGAAATCGTATCCGCGACATCCAGAACTCCCCATTGCGCGTTAAGCGCTTGTCGATACTCCCTTCCGAACCCCGTGGAACCGGTGTAGTTCACATGGACGTACGCGTAGCCCCGCGACGTGAAATACTGCGTCTCGAGATCGAGCCCCGGTTTCGTGTCGGAGGTGGGCCCGCCGTGGATGGATACTATGAGGGGTGGTTTGGTGCCTGCTGGGGCGGTGAAAAGGGGGTTGTATGGGGGTGCGAAGACGGCGTGGGAGGGGCCGTGGGTGCTGGGGAAGGTGAGGGGGGTTAGGGGGGAGAAGATTGGGGGGGGGAGGGCTATGGATGAGGTGCTTTTAAGGAGAGTCTTTTCAGAGGGCTTGGTGATGTCGACGGTGTAGAGGGCGCGTGGGGAGGTTGGGGTGCTTCCTAGGACTGCGAATTCGGTGTCTGAGATTCGGGCGAGGCCTTTGAACGAGATGTCAACGAGGTTGAGAGGGAGCTCGGTGACGGATTGAGATGGGATGTTGTAGAGGAGGAGGCCGTTTACTGCGTTTCGACAGTAGGTTATTACCCATTTTTCTTTGGTGAGTTGGATGTAGGTAGAACTACCATGATCAATATCAGTCCTCTATTTTCCAGAAAGCTAAGAAAGAAATGGAAGTTCAGGAGAAAAAGAAAACAAGATCCAACTCACTTCCCCAACCTCATCTCCCTCGCCCCAACCTCCACATTCTCATACCCCCTCAACCCAACCCCCTCAACACACCCCCTCCCCAACTCAAACCTAAACAACTGCCACACCCCCTCGGGATCATTAACAAACCACAAATCCCCCTCTACCCCCCACCTCGGCTGACAAACCGCCTGCTCCCCCTTCCGTCCAGCCACATACCTCCCCTCTAGTCTCCCCTCCCTCCAGGGCGCAACAAACACCTCGCTGCCCGTCCATGGCATATCCGGATGGCACCACTGCATCCAAGAAACCCACGTCCCATCCGGACTCCAACGAGGATGACTATAAAAGTCCGCTCCCTCAACCAGCAACACCTCCCTCCCATCCTCACTCAGCGCAACGATACAATTCCTCACCTCCCCATCTTCGCACGACTCCTCTTTAACCGCAAGAACCCACTTATCCCTCTTCTCAAAATCCGCAAACCTAACACTCTCCTTACCTTCCACCAAAGTCCTTACCTCCACCTCCCTAGCTCCCCCCTCAAGGTTTTCGAGGATGAAAACCCCATTCGTGATCGCATCCGTGAAAACGATCTTGTTATCATACCCCACCGTCGCGGCCGCACCTCCATACCCATGGATCTTTGCAGAGACATTGTATTCCTTCCCTGTCATATCCTCACCATCTGCATACAAGCACCCCCCCGTAGCACGATTTCGTGAGAAGCGCACAATCGACGCTCTCCCCCCATCCTTAGGTCGTCCTTCGACGAGGTAGATGTCCCCCATGGGCTGATGAAATGCCTCCGTCAGTCCCGTCGCACTTTTCTTGGAAGCAAAGCAAGCAAGCGATACAGTATCAAAATCGAAGAAAACCAACTTAACACCACCCCAAGAAAAAGAAGAAAAGAAAAAAAAGGGTAAAAAAGAAAGAAAAGGGTAAAAAAGAAAGAAAAGAAAAAAAAAGGGCAATCAAAAAAAAGCAATCAAAAAAAGAGAAAGAAACAACCCACCCCCCCAAAAACCTCCCAAAACTCCATCCTCCCCGCCGCAATAACACCCGACGAGATATCCGATATCCACGTCCCATACGCTGCTACCCTTCTCTCCATTCTCGTCTTCTCTTCGTCCTTCTCGTCTTTTTCTTCTTATCTTAATCTCAAAACCGTCTGAGCTCAAAAACCTTTAATAAGCGAAATAACAGACGTCCTAGTGAAATGGGGACGAGGGCGAGAGAGGAGGGAGAGAGATATTGTTGTTGTATGTCAGATGTAAGATTCCTCTCGGGTTTCCGAGTTCATCTACCGAGTACAGGTATGCGTATAAGGTGAGGTAATGATTACAGTACTGTACTCGGGTACTGTAGCATAAGGTACCTATGCTAAGTTACAGGTGAGAGTGAGAGAACCCCACTTTTGCAATGTAATCTTACAAGTACTGTACTTATTCACCCCACCTTCCCTCTATCAATTCGGCGGTTACTGTGCATTACTGTACGAGTAAGAGGAACAAGAACGTTAGTGAAAAAAGGAGGGGGGAGGGGGCGGAGTTTACTAATAACAAGACCTCCTAACAAATTCCAAGTCCCATTACTATCTACAGAACCCATCATAGCGGTCGAAGGTTATACAAAAAACATCTTTGAGGCTCAAAGAAGAAAAGGAACATCTATTACCGCTCTCACACCACACAGCAACAAAAAAAAAAATCTAACTAGCTACCGACTCTCTCGCACAAACAATGCTGAACCCAACCAATGTTTCCCCTAAAAGAAAAAGAAAAAGGTAAAAAGAAAATCTTCCGTCTACCCAGTTGCAAAGTCTTCCGTCTATCCATACTGTGCTTGTATAGACCAACCAAAGCAAACCAAGCCAGATCAGATCAGACCAGACCAGATCAGATCAGACCAGACCAGACCAGACCAGACCAGACCAGAGCGAACCAAATCAAGATAGCATGTATAACACACCTTCCCCTTACTTCCCACGTCCTATCCCGTTTTTCCATACCGAATCCCTGACCCAAAGATGCCGAAAGAGAAAAAAAAGGGATTTTTCCAATCTTCCTGAATCCATATCCGCCCTATAATATCATGCGATGCCTATGCATAAGAAATGTTCTGTGTACCGAATACGCGATTGAGCCCCTCCAACACCAATCATTAAACCGCAACAACCCCATTACCATCCTGCATGCGATTCATCATGCTCGCAAATCCATTGGAATCCAAAAGACTTTGACTAGCCACATAGCTAAAGCCTCCAAATGGATCTTCATGACCCGCCGTGGTAGAACTCCATGGAGGTCGGGTACTAGTCAACACAGGACTCAAAGCCAAATCTGTGAACTCTGTAGCAAAGTTCTCGGCAAGTTCAGGATCGGTGACCAGTGGTTGGATAGGAGCCTCAACTTCGCGACGAGCAAGAGCCTTCCAATCGATTTTACGAAAGAATCGATGTTTCTTAATTGTCAGTAGGTCCTTTGGCATGCAGGCCCCGAGACGCTTGTTAGGGTCTTTACGCAGAAGACGGGTGAGAAGATCCTTGGCATCTTTGCCCATATAATATGGCATTGCCAACTTTTTCTTGACAATTTGTTCTTGAATTTTGGCATGGTTTTGTCCTGTGAAAGGAGGGGACCCGGTGAGAAGATCAAATCCCAAGGCCCCAAAAGACCACCAGTCTACTGCCATGCCATATTTGTGTCCTTGGATGACTTCTGGGGCCATGTACTCGACTGTTCCGAGAACACTATTGCATTTATCATTCTCGTCAACTGCAACTTTCGAGAGTCCGAAATCTGTAAGCAGAAGATGTCCTTCAGCATCGAGAAGACAATTCTCGGGTTTCAAGTCGCGGTAGATGACCCCCAAGTTTTGATGAAGATGTTCAAGCGCAAGAACCATTTCGGCCATGTAGAACGATGCTACATCCTCTGTAAACATACGTTCCTGCGCCAAGTGCGTGAACAATTCTCCTCCTTGGGCATACTCGAGAATGAGATAGAGCTTTTCATGGTCCTGAAAAGCATAAAATAATTTTACGACAAATGGGTGTCGATTGACGCTCTCAAGAATGGATCGCTCGGTCTTGGTTTGCTCCACGAGTCGTTTGTGAACTGTCAATGAGGCCTTCTTGAATTGTTTCTGCGCATACAATCGTCCCGTGGCTTGCTGCTTGACTAAAAGAACGGTCCCAAAGGTGCCCTTACCGAGACATCTCAAGGGTTGGAAATCTTCTGCAGTCATCTTCCGAGCAACGGTGTCTTGAACCAGCCCACCCTCGACGGCTCCAATGAGAGGTTTATCGCGCACACTTTCGCTAATGAAATCGTGTTCCAAGGGAATATCGTAACTCGTGATATCGGATGCCTCATCGTCGCTGAATCCTTCCGACGTGGCTGTGCTGCTCTGTGGTTGAGACTGACGCATCTTGCTTCTGCTACGAACCATAGAATTGCTTCGCGACCCATTGTCCAGGTGGAGCGTCTCCAAGGTCAGTCGCATCTGGCTGATGCCGCTGATTCCCTGGCCTGAAGTTGATCGCATCATGGGACTACTGTTCGCGCTGACCACATCCTGCAACTTGTGACGGCGCGAAGGAGTTTGAGATCCATAGTCCGAGTCCTCGTCGGCGGACCCAGGAACGGGTGTGTGGAAACCTCTGACTACGTTCGTCATGGTGGTGATGGTCGTATCTAATGAATTTTCGTGGTCGTGGTCGATTTATCGTCGCGGACCTCTCTCATGGAGCGCCTCGTCGTCGCTCAGCGTCGGATCGAGTTTGGCTTCGATAGTTCCTGTGCAGCTTCTGGTGGTTCTTCGCGGTGCGCATCAGGATTTGACCGTGGAAGGAGATAATGAGGCTGGCGTCTGTTTCGATATGCATTTGCTGGCTGGTGAGAGGGTGTTGGTGGTGTTTGTTCGAAGGAACCCCGGAGGTGAAGAAGGGAGAGAGAAGGAGGAACGAGGAACTTGGCCCACGAAAGTAACCTGAAAAAAAGAAAGCGTGGGCCAGTCAGCGGGCAGTCGTTTGCCCGTGAATGGCCTGAAACTCGCGGAACTCGCAGGGAAATGCACCGCACTTGGGCACTTGCGGCTTTGGCACCTGCCGTACCAGGGGTGCATCCGGCTTTGGGCGGGTCACGTGCCAGGGGCTGGAGCGGGATGCGAGAGGGGAGCGGGGCTAGAACCTTGTCCTCCACTCGCTCCTTCCAAGATAAATTAACTCCTTGCGACTTTCCATGATCACTGGTTCATGCTTCATCTCAACTCATCTAACCAAGCACCGATACCGAGGTGTTGGCCTTGCGGATCGGTGCTGTATGTTTCCGTGGGAATCAGGCAGAAAAGCCGTCTGCCGGGATTATTGCCAATGGGATTTCGCAGCGATGAATCTTGTTGCACATCGCAGATCGAAGATCTGATTAAGAACTGGATCGTAACTGGGGACCCGGGTGGGTCTTGGGGGGAGATCATCAAAACAAACATTGCTTTTCAGTCCACAATTGTTTGCCTTGCGAAATCAGGTACGAACACGGAGTAGAGTGTTTTTGTTGAAGATTTCATCCGATGATTCGGCCGATTGGAATGATACTGTAAAGCTCGCGTGCAGCGTGCTTCTAAGGGTTCTGGTAGGAGACTAAGGGACTCGATTGTTAATCCTTGTGTATCTTGAGTTAGAGAGTAATTAGGAATGCCAATTTCTAATCATGTTGATTACCCTAAGCAATTCAGGCAATTTTGGAGGTCTCTGAATGATTAAATATTACTGCACGTACATACCTTAGTCTTGTGACCATTGACTTACACCCAAGTAATTTACCTAAGCCCCATGTTATTACTCTATACACACAACTAAAACCATCATAGAAGTACCAAAGATCAAGTATAAATAGCTTGAATATCTTTGGTATACGTAGGTTAATGGAAGTTGAAATGTAATAACTGTTCTGAAACCATTCATAACTATTTACTTATGCGGGGCGTGGGATAACTTTATTCTAAGCTAGGTGTGTATAGAGTAATGACTACATCCCTCCCACCCTCCTTAACACCTCGCTTAGCACAACTCCCTCTCAACCCACTTTCACTTTCTCATCAACCCTTAGAGGCACAACAATATTAATAAATACAACTTCTTATTGAGATCTACGTAAACTCCACCAGATCCCAAAATAGAAATCCGCACATCAAATCAAATCCCTGTCTCCAGCCGAATCACAAGAGTCCTACACCCGATTTAACATAAGAAAACCGCCCAAATCCTCATTTTCATACCCCATCCAACAAAAGAAAACCGCCCTCCCAAATCCTCATTTTCATACCCCATCCAACAAAAGAAAACCGCCCTCCCAAATCCTCATTTTCATACCCCATCCAACAAAAGAAAACCGCCCTCCCAAATCCTCATTTTCATACCCCGTCCAACAAAAGAAACCCCACCTTCCCAAATCCTCAATTCCGCTCCCGCTGAGTCATAATCACAAACCGCCACAACTTCACCGTCCACGGCGTCTCCCCAGCAGCTCTCCAACTCCAAGCCGCCCCTCTCATAACAAGTCCCTCCCCTCTCATCCATCTCCCCCGCTCTCTCCACGCCAACCCCAAACATATAACCACAATTCCCGCCCCAACAACCTTCTCTGCTGCCCCATCACCTCTCTGCTCCCGAACCACCACTCTTCTCATCCCCTCCGCGGCCGCATTTCGCTCCTCACGCTCAAATGCCTCTCTCGCGAGCTTCTCAAGCTTCTTCTCAGCCTTTGCACGGTCTTCTTTGATCCGTCTCTTCACAATTGCTCGTTCGAGGCCATCTTCGATGTTTGCGAGGTTCTGCTCCTCGGAGTCTAGTCTGGCGAGTTTTCGAAGGAGGTTCGCGAGTTCCTGCTCCTCGGTTTCTAGTCTGGCGAGATTTCGAAGGAGGGCGTCGTGCTCGCTGTCTAGCTGGGGGGGTGTGGTGGTTTGAGAGAGGATCCATTGCCAGAGGTTGGAGATGGTGGAGGAGAGTGTGCGTGGGATGTTGGGAGGTGCTTCGGGGTTGGGGGTTGTGATTTTGTCGGGGTTTTTTGGGGGAGAGGCGGGTAT
The DNA here is from genome assembly GCA_900536445.1 of Hymenoscyphus occultus. Lineage (NCBI taxonomy): Eukaryota > Fungi > Ascomycota > Leotiomycetes > Helotiales > Helotiaceae > Hymenoscyphus > Hymenoscyphus occultus. The sequence goes on from UNPT01000159.1 coordinate 45,579, forward strand.
GTGTGCTGGCTTCTTATCGCGTTTGAGAGGGCTGTGCTTCTGGACTTGCTGGTTGGAGGATGTTGATGTTGGTGTGGCTTTGCTGGTGTCTGTTGTAGAGGCCTTGTCGAGGATGAGACTGTTTTTTGCTGTTGCGGATGGTGTGTACTGTGTTGACCACTCGGAACTTGCTGATGATATCATACTATCGCTCATTTGCGGTGTGTGTCGTCCGTTTCCCTCAGAACTCGCCTCAGACATCAAACTACCACTTAACGGTGTTCTCTGTCCAGTAGATCCTAAACTCAACTCTGAAACCATACTATCACTCAACTGTGGCGTATATCTTCCATTTCCCCCAGAACTCTCCTCAGACATCAAACTACCACCCATCCCTGCTCTCCGACCACCAGCATGACCACCAACCGCTCCCCCAGATCCATCCCCATCCCCATCCTGAGACCGAGGCATCACTGTACTCGGCGAATTCGCATCAACCTGTTCCGGATGCGAAAGCGTCGAAGTTTCCAATCTCGCAAGATGGGATCCCCTACGGACACGAGGAAGTCCTGAATGTGTATGAGGATGAGGATGAGTACCGTGACTATGTTGGACGCAGTATTGGTTCACCATATCTTGTTGGTTGGACATTGTGCAGGTCCTTCTTTTGTTTTTACAAAGAAGTGGATGGTTGGCTTCTGTCTGTGGAGACTTTTGCTTGTGTTTGGATGGTTGGTGGTGATGGGATGTATTCGAAAGAGGAAGAGTACGTCCAGAATATCTGTAATGGGAAGTACCCTTTTGAGGAGGGGTGGATGGTGGATGGGGAAAGGAAAGATTTGTGTAGGTAGCTAGACAAGTATTTTATACTAAAACACGTACACATCCTGGAGCATGTCTGTTATGGGCAGAAGTAAACAAGATGCATTTCACGGTTTGTATGTACGTAAGTTGACTATGCTTGGCGCCTACTTCCATGCATCTAACTTGTGCTGGTGAATCTTATTAGTGTTTGATGTTTGGGGGGTAGCGTGGTGTCTTTTTCCACTTTTACCTTATCATGGACATTTGGACGGTGAATACTAATACTTATCTATCCCTTCTCACGCTGTTTGCTTTATTTTTTATACGGTTAGATGAGATTGAGTAGACTAGTTTGTATAAAGACTTGTATTATATAAATCAACACTCTCAAATCAGAATCGATGATATGGATTCTGGCTACACATCTCGCTAAACGCTGTAGACACAACGCAGTGGACTTGATAATTTGTTGCACCAACCCAAACCTTCCTAACCAACCCGCAGATTAATAGAAAATGGTCTACAGCCCTAAATTGCGTTGTAGTACGATTTCATTAGAGGGAGGTTTGGGTGGTTAGAACTGGTACTGTAGCAGGAAACGTGCGTTGGAATGCACGAGATGTGGGCTAATGTGTAGCTAGAATACGGTAGTCAATTCAAAATCATGTATCATATCACATGCGCATGGTAGATATACTTCATGAGATAGCCCCATATACTTTAACCTACTTTCTTTCTTCCCCCTCCAAACCTATCCCCCAACCCCTACTTCCAAACCAAAACAACCCTAGCTACAGTAGCTAAGCGAAGTACCCGCAAACACATAACAACAATAAACATATCTCTATCCCTGCCACAATTCAGAATTCACGATAAATCCAATAAAGATAATAAAAACTGTAGATACATATACTACCATAAAGACCCTCATCACCAATCCTTGACATAAGATACTCTTCAAGGAAATATAAATGTAAATTAATGTGGATGAATTTATATATTAGAGGATGTGAGAGGAACGTGATTCTACAAATGAAGGGTTTGTTTTGAAAGGAAAAAGTTTATTTGATTAGGTATAGGATGAGTTTTTAGATTTTGAGGGTTTGTTAGGGAAGGAGATGTTTTTTTTTTTTTTAAATAGGAGAGGGGAGAGGGCAGGGCTAGGTGTGAAGTCCCTTAGCGAATATACGAGTATTATATTACCTGATCTAAATTCTAATGTCTCTTTAACCATAGGTATAGCAAAACTCTCTCTCTCTCTCTCTTAGGCTCTTTGGAAATCTAACACATCACCTCATGAAAGGTTTTAGAAAGTTAAACTGAGAGAATCACATTATTCAACTGCAGTCTGTAGTTTTTAGAAAAGGGGTTTATAATAAAAATTACATTATCTACAAATACTAACGAATTCAACCTCCATCTATATCCAAAAAACAGTCCTTGGAGGACATCAATCTAACCAAAACTCCACGCTTAAATAAAGAACCCCCCCAAAAAACACATCTACAACCCACCCCCAAGAATAACATCACTCCCCCTCTCCGCAACAACCATCACCCCAAACTGGGGATTAACACTCAACGGCTCCAACAAACTCCCATCCACAACCCACAACCCCTTGACCCCCTTCACCCTTAGCCCCCCATCCACACACCTCCCAATCCGACACGAGCTCGAGAAGTGATTCACACTCCCCCTCGCATACCGACTCGCCGTCGTAATATACTCCCTGATCTCCTCCACCGAACTCCCTTGCGGGATATTAAGCGGCGTGATCCCCGCGCCCGGAAGGCCCTGGAAGATTTTATGGATGAAGGACGCGATTTCTAAGCCGTCGGTGGGGGAGGAGTAGTACACATTCCCATCGGGTGTCGCCTTGAAGTCCGGGGCGGAGAGAACGACAGAACCTGTGGATTTGAGGCCGGAAGTACCGTAGATATTTAGTGTTATGGTTTGGTTATCCATCCACTCCCCAAACCCCGCCGAGTCGACCGTCCCCTGGAAGACGGCTTGCGAGCCATCCGCGCGCGTGAGCGTGTCCCAGAAGACGGCCGTTTGGGAGGCAAAGGTGTACGGTCCGCTGCGGGAGGAGAGGTACAGGTCTTTATCCCCTGCTGGGGGCGCGTCGTAGGAGTAGGTGTAGGATTGGATTGAGGGGGAGGTGAGCTCGATGAAGGTGTTGGGGTTGTCGAAGAGGCCTACGCCGACGTCTTCGTTGACGATGAAGTCGCTTGCGGATTGGATCCCGGGCGCGAGTTTACCTGCATCGTGGAGGGCGGAGAGTTGAGCGACGGGTCCGATGCCTGAGTGCATTAATAACCCTGGACTGGAGATGGCTCCCCCACTAAGGATGACTCCCACGCCGTTCGCGGTGGAAGCTGAGAGTTGGATGAGTTTCTCCTGGCCGTTGAGCGTGGCTATCACGCCCGTTGCGCGGTCAGCGGTGCGTTCAACTCTCGTGACTGTGACATGACTCTCTAGGCGGAAATTAGGAAGTCCCAGTGCGGCCTGGAGATATGTCGTTACGGGTCCGCCTCGCTGTCCATTACTATAATCATAAATCGGGTGGCCGAGAACCTCGGTTTTGTCGTTGGCTGCGGCGTTGAGATCTACATCCTTCCAACCCATTCCATCCACAAGCCATTTCCTCGTTGCCTCATAGCTGCTCTGTAAGTACCTCTGTCCATCCATAGACGTCAGATTGGTACTTGGCTGCATAGCGTATAGTCGTTGTGTGGCATTCTTCATATCAGCGCTCTTCCACCCGGCTGGGAAATAGAGGTCGTAGTCCGAAGATGGAGGCTCGAAGAATAGACCGGCGTTGATGGCGGAGGAACCGCCGATTGTGCAGCCTCCGTAGGAGTTGAGAGAGCAGGTCATGCCGTCCCCGGAGGCGAAGATGGATTTATAGAGACCCGGGACGTCGACTCGGGAGAGATTGGTGTTTTTGAGCCAGTCCTGATACCATTAGTTTATGCTCGATAGTGAGGAAGGAGATGAGAGAACTTACGGGCCTACGAGAGTCGAGGTCTCCTCCTGTGATGCCATAAGAGGGACCACCGGCTTCAAGGAGGAGCGTTTTGAGACCTGCTTGGGCCATTCTTGTTGAGACTATATTGTAAGATATTTATTAGCCCGCTATTCTTGTAACGAGGATATCTTAACAGGACATGGTGTATGAAGACATACCAATAATTCCCGCCGGGCCTGCTCCAACAACGATAGTATCCCATGTCTCATCCATCCATTCCGCATTTACTACCCCCAACAGCCCAAAAGCCGCCCCTAATAGAGATTTCGAGCAACGCATATCGTCTCAATTCTGAATATTCCGTGTGTATTATTTTTGAGCAGACAGTATGTGAAGTCGCAAAGTGTTTTGAACTTAAAGCAAGTAAACAAAAACAACCCAAGACACTAAGAAAATAATTTTAGTTACTCGTAAGGTTGTCAAAAAACCCTACTCGTCCACCAAACTGTGAATGTCCAAAAAGACCCAAAAAAAAGATAAGGAGAAGAACGAATGTGAATGGGTTTTCAAAGGAAACGAACGACCGCCAACACACTCATATAAAGAAACCAACAAACAAGAATTGCAAATGAAAAGGTACGGAGGATCCCGAGTACGAACACAGCGCCTCGTATCGTCAGCACTAAAGTCTAAAGAAGGCTTAAACAAAGATATGCAAAAAAGAATGAATGGCAGGCAGACAGGCAGGCGACACGAAGATCAGTGTACGTGTAGTGGTGTAACGATTCCCATGTACAAGTACCATACAGAACGGGTCGTCGCCTTACACCTCAGCTACAGTAGTGACAGCTACCCACGATTATCGGGGGGGCGATCACAATGTTATACGGCGTACGAAACCTAATCTGGTGTCAACACGCGATCCCAAGAATGACGAGATGAAAATAAGCTCCATGAAGCATGATCTTCGGATTTCCATACGTTCCATGCTAAGGTACAGAGTAACATTACCCCCGTCACACATCTCTGTTCGTCATCTAGGTATCCTCTCGCATCCAATAATGCCAGTATTCGGAATAAGTACAGTACAGTACATGCGTAATGTAATGCTGACGACAAATCTGAAAAAAAAAGACAAATAAATACGATCACTGCATATGCACCCAAACCACTCATCCGAACTCGTACGCCCAAACTGTCAGAGATGACACAGCACCTGCCCGTATCTGCGCTTGTTCGACGTCGTTGATGGAAAGCAGGAATCTCCAATTTCCATGAATCGCCTTGGTACGAGGTCTTTTGCCCGTTACTTTAAGGTTTCAAACCTTAATTATTTCTGGAATCCTTCTGGTCTGAGCCAGCCGCAAGAGTCAAGACGGGGTTGGGGTCTCCACAGTCCACACTCCCCAGCCTCAACGAAAGTGGAGTGGGCAACCAAAACAACCGCCTGAGACAAAAATGGTGCTTCGAAGCCTAGGAAACGTGGAAATCCCAGCCAGGAACAGAGATTTTGGAAAGAATGTCGGGAGGTAAATGTATGTACAGATCGCAATGCTTTTGATGAATTGAAATGATGAGCTGCACAGCTTCTTGGTCGGTGATTGGTTCATCCGGTCTTTTTGCGAGAGCCATTCTTGATTGCAGCGATTCGTTGTTGCTCTTCTTGTTCTCTTTGTGCTATTTCTTCGTTGAGTTCGTTGCCTGTTTTCCAGCATTCGGCGTGGAGACAGGAGGCGAAGAAGCATAATAAAAATAGGAATAATAGGAAGTCCCTTCCGAGCGTTGACTTTGCACTCTTTGATTTCGCCATTTGAATGATATGCGTGTAATATATTTTGTATGTAGTTGCTTGAGAGATGATTTCGGCATGAAAGTATAGGAACTTCAGAATACGAAGTAGATGCAACTAGCATTAATACTAGACATGGTTGGGATGAATAATCAGGAGTACCTCCTCATGAGCAATAGATTCCGGATCATGAACAATCAATTGCTCATGAGGAGGTCCGTAACACAAAGTAATTGTGATCCTGTGGGACCCGATGTTGCAATGAATTAGAGGCAATTAAGAAATACAGGCTTCATAGATCTCTTCCGACGACCTCCAGCTGGCGCCCGAGTCCCAAGGTCTTCTTCATCACCAAACGTGACTTTCCAAAATAGAAACAAAACGTGATTCTCTATGAAACAGTCGAGGTCATCCATGAATCACTTCCACTTACAAGGATCATCAAACTACCCTGCCAAGCTCCGGGCAAGATACCGGGCCGACCCCGGCAAAAAGATAGAAAGAAAAGAACCCCGCGAAAGCGGTGCCTTCATCCAGACCCGGCAGAAAAAATAAAATAAAAAGTTTGGAACCCACAAAAACCAATTTTTCTTCTGGAAGAGGTTTGTGCTCCATTGAAAAAGATGGAGACGAGAAGAAGAGGAGACATTTGCGTCATGAGATGAGCGGACTGTGCGAGGGTGCACATCTACCCCGCGATGGCATAGTGGGAGTCTGGAGGGGTTGTGGTATGATTATCATTCCGTTTTTTTGGTTTTTCTTGAAGCTCAGGGGAGGTGAGGTGATGTGAAGGGGATGGGAACCTATGAGTCAGTGACTACCGGTAGGATTGGGAGTATCGCTGTGAATCGAAACTTCTATCCTATCAACTATTGAAGGAATGCAGTTCATCCATGACTACGGAATTGAACCAGGGAAGAGGTCGAAGAAGATGACAGCTGTCAATTGTCTCCATTCAGGCCCGAGATGGGGCATGCGTAGGTACGTGATAAGACGTTGAGGTCCCACCGTTTGATGCGAAGCATACGATGATTCCACGAACAAGGAAGGGAAAAGGACTCTGCGGAGCCGTGATCGCTGGAGGTCTAGCTGCTCTGGTTGAAGCTGCAGTACTGGTGAGTTTCTGATATACACAGCTGGTTGTGACCTTCTCCTTTTGATTTCTCTCGCTTGTAGAGGTTGAGGATATGGATTTCTTTGGAGACAACTTTGCACTTTCGTACTGCGGACTTCTCTGCTCGGGAAAACGGCAGACGGTGATTATGAACTTTAAAATCCTAACTTCTTGTCACTTACCGGTCAGCATAAGCCATTAGGAGAAAGAGGCAAGAGGTAAATTTAAGTAAGAGGGAAGCCTATCGGCAGCATCCGTTTTGATTCAGCATCGAGTCATTCCAGTAAAACCGATTCATGGGACATCCATTACATCCAATACATCCCCTATGCGTCACTCTATTTCGGGCCACTTATTGCCCTCCAAACTCACCCTCCAACCTTACCCAAGTAACGACGTCTACATACTTCCGGCTCTCCAGGCCGGGAGAGGTTCGTTGTGTGGTTCGTGCTACCCCCTACCCTGGTGTACCTGTCTGTATACCACGCTATGCTGACCGTAAGCTGCCCTCCGTCCTAGCTCATAGCTCATAGCTCCTAGCTACTCTATGGGGGGCCTGATCTCGTCAACACCATCCCATACCATCATAGACCTCCTTGATATTGACCCCTCCACGAGAAAAAGTTAGCTCCATGATCCCCTCAATTGCTCACCTGATGTACTCCGTACGTGCCCCTCTCCCTCGCCTCGCCTCGCCTCGACAACCGCCGTAAATCTACGCGCTGCTTCTAGAGGGGCTCCTCTCTCCACCTCCCCCGTATTTACGTGGTTGAAAATCCGGTTGTGACGAATGCTAAAGCGACAACATGTAACCGTGGTCATTCTCAGCCCCTGAGTGGGAATCGTGATGGCGTGAAGTTGTAGCGGTGTAGAGGCCCAGCGGCCAATAGGACCGGGCTGGGCGAGTAGTGGCATCGGTGGGCCAATGCGGTGCTTGCGCTCCATGTTTTGGAGGGGTTGATCGGGCTTGAAGCCTTGAAAATCCCCCCAAAATCCAGGGTGCGCTCTGCTGCATTGGTGGTCTTCTGCACAGTGGTAACTGTACGGAGGTAGTGCTCAGCATACTAAGGTTTAGGTGAATGGGGCCTGATGGGGCCAAAGACGCTGAGCGACTGCACTAACGCACGCTGCAGCGCAGCTATGACCACCTCAAGCACCGCAGGCGAACCAGCAGCCACGAGCCATCAGCCAGGCCCCCTGCAAGAAAAAACGACGCTAAGCGAGAAATATTACCTTGCTCCACCCGCGAGAACTTCACTTCTGGTCTCCTCCTCTTCAACATCCCACTCAACACCAACCCCCAAAGACAACGAAGTCACACTAAACTGCATCCAAAAGCACCCTCAAAACATCATACACTTCGTCGTCATCATGCCGCAGGCAGTCGCTGAGCTGTGAACGACCACTACGGGTGCGCCGACCAAGACGTGCCTGTAGTCCTTCAGCCCACGAGATTCCAATTCCATCAGATCGATACGACGAAGCAACAGACTCACATTGTGACTCCCGCATAGTAGGGGAGTACAGATAGCATCTCTCAAGACCAGTCTGCGCCAGAGACAACCAGTAAGATCGAGTTACGCTCTTCGCCATCTGGGCCATAACTCTGTTCTCCACCCGATATCTCCAACTTCTGCGATCGCCCCCCTCCTCTCCTCCAACCTCAACCAGGCCCAAGAGAGCCTCAACGACCCCTCCAACCCTTCCAACAACCTCAATTGGGGTCAGATACATCATACAAACTGTCCGCAGACACTCAGAACCACATAGGCAAAATCTGTCGTCATTATACCTTTTGCGACGATCGTCTCCAAGATTCACCGCCAATTTCCTCCAACTACCCCGCTATAAATAACATCAGCCACTAATTCACTTCACGAGAGATTGCCCAATATGTCGCGCAGTCTTCGACACAAGTCACCTCCCACACCACGCACTCCCCTCTCCAAGAAGTCGCGCCGAAACTCCAGGGCCACCGACATCTCGTCTGACGATGATTATGGTGGTGTCGATCTGATTTCCGACGATGATGAGAGCGAGCCAGATGTAGAAGGGGTCGAGGAGCAAGCAATCATTGATTCTGAAGCAGATGATGAAGACGAAGACGATGATGACTTGGAAACTACTCCTCGACCCTTTATAGATGAAGAAGAAACATGGGAGGGCTTCGGCCCGGACACAGCCGTCATTCCTAGTGGAACATTCTTCGATGAACATATCTCTCGTATGAATGCGCCAGATCATGACACAGAAGCTACTCTCTGGAACGCGACTGCCAGTTCGGTATTTACAGATACAGATACACCAAGTGGCCGTCGAGTCCACTTTGACTTGTCTGATAGCGAAAGCGACGACGACGCACCCAACGAGGATTCCTTTTACCCAGATATATTTGTCGATCAAAACAGCCTTGCGCCTAGCTTCCGCAGAGAAATTCACAGAGACATCGACGCCGATAACCGAGGTGGATTTTGGGACTTTAGTGATAATGAGACAGCTCCGGCAAAGAACGATCAAGATGATAAGGAGGATAATAGCGATTACTCCACCGGCTCAAGTGGCTACGAAAGTATGTGGTCTGCTTGGGGAACCTCAATTGGATATGAATGCTGACTTGGATGACTAGCCGATGAAGGAGAGACAACGGAAGAAGATCTACCCCCAGCTGCCAGCTTTATTCAAGCTCCTGGTCGATCAGTCCTTCGTAGACTTTCCGATGCTTCTTCGGGGTCCGAGGAAGAGATTACTGTCACTCGCCGTCACTCTATGCGAAACCGTGGACCTGTACTTGCTTCCTGGGTACACGATCTTAGCAAGCCTTTTGCAGTTTTGGACAGCCATGGAAAGAAGTTGATCATGTTCAAGGCAACCGTCAAGAGACGAGTCAGCTTCAGCGGTACTAGTAACCGTCGAATGCTAGAGACAGTCCCAGAGATGAACTCAGAAATGTTTTCTCCTGGTGATCAAATGTCGCCAATGATCAGCAACTCTGGCAACATCATGCTCGGTGCAATGTCAACTTCGATTGATCAATATGCTGGTCTTGGCCCTGCTCTCGGTCCACCGGAAGCTTTCCACCCCTTCACTAGCGTTGATGCAAACGGTACTATTACCCAAGATAGCATGGAATCTTGGGACGAAGATGAATTTGACGAGGATGAGCACGTATGGCGCCTTGATGACTTTTTCAAGTTCTCTGAAGGTGAATCATCAGATGATGAGGGTGGGGATGGAGACAATCAAGACCCATCTCCCTCAAGCGATGCCGCCGAACCAAGTTCGTTAACACCCAAGCGCCCCGTCACTGCTCCCAGTGAAGATCAAGCACATCCGCTCCTAGACCACTTCGAGGTTAGGAACGTTGGCTCTTTCCGAAAAAATCAAAATCTCCATACCCAACTCACACGGCACGCAGTCTCATCTGATGCCCTTGCCTTCTCGGGTCCATATGGCGTTGGCACACTTAAAGGAATCAAAGGAGGACGACTCGCTGCCGCTAATTCGCCAATTACACCCATGCCTAGAGACCGCAATCTTGAGATTTTTGCCAACAGTCCTAGCAGCCCTCTCTCCAAAGCTTCTTCCAACAACAAGAGGAAGTATGATGGTGATTATTTCAGCCATAAACGATCTCGCAGCGCTATGTGAATCGATTCCACCACGATCCGCTCTCCTCGAAGGATCAGTTCATATCTGACATAGCTCGAATGTCCGAATGAATAATTGCGTAATTACGCTGAGGATGGCATATTGTCTCCATCTCTGTCACACCGGCGGATAAAGATGGTATCCCTGGCCTCGCCCATTACATTCCAAGTGTGCACTTTTTGCTTTTCCGCTTTTGCTTGAAGGGATCTGCATAAAGTTATACACTTATCATGAATTACTGATGTTTATGTTTATTTCCTTTATTTCCTTTTACGTTCTTACTGTACCTTGTTCTGATGAATGTTACTTGATGCCTCGATCTGTTTTCTGACCTTAGATCTTTTCTTTCTCGTGGTGGTTACTATGAATGTACCGGCCAAATGTGAGCGGAAAAAATAGTTTCTGAGAGTCTTTAGATGGGGGGGTCTATCAAAATTTCCGTTTTTCTTTCATCTCCTTTGTTCTTTTGTTCTCTTTTCTGCTTTATTTTGAAGGCGAATATAGGAAGCATTTCTCTGGCGGGAGATAGTGTGTACGAGCAAGGTGTGAACGTGGGACCGAGGACGACTTTTAGGGGGGAGGTTTCCACATTTCTTTTTCTTTTGGCGTGTGTGTTCACAACCATATTGAATGATTACATGGCATGCATGGCCTTTGGCGTTTATGTGTGCAGGGCAAGGGCATGGAATGGACATGGACATGGGAAGGCGAACAGAAAATGTGTATTGGCTGGCAATTGCTCGATAATTAGAGTAGATTTTGCTTTCTCTTGCTTTTTTTGCTTTTACGTTGGTTTTTTCTTTTTCTTTTCCCTTTGTTCCCTGCGCTTGGTGGTGTCACTTCTACTGTACCTTTCTTTCTTGATTCGAGGACGAAATTATGAAGGGGGGAATGCCGATACGATATGATACTATACAATCAAAATTCAAAATTTTAAAAATTGAGGTTGTTGATGTGTGATGTTAGTGTGTCTTCTTGAGTGGAGATGTTTCTGTTTTCGTAGTTATGTACTGTAAAGCTTTGAGATATTGTATATGAATGTGGAAACCAATAGGAATACCGGACCTTGACGTATGTATAGCTTTTTCTGTTTTCGTAGCTACTGTAAGTCCTTGTTATATCGTATATGAAGTCTCTAGAAACCCACAGGAATACCGAATCTTCACGTTTGTATACCTTTTTGACGGCTCTTCCTAATCCAGGTTGACTGTTGGCAAGTCCGAGTCCGAGTCCTAACGAACCGATCCGTCGTTCTCATTTGGGTAAGATTTACATTTTGTCCGATTCAAGTATCTATGTCTGATACTGTACTGTATTGTAGGTGTTGGATGTAGAAGGGAAAGAAAGGAATGAAAGATAGGATTACGAGTATAGTGGGATATCGGGTATAGCTGTAGCTGTAGCTGTATAAGGAGGATGGTGGGTTTTTTGTTGTTGTTGTTGTGTGGAAGTGTAGAGATTGAGAGGTGGATGGATAAATGGATTGTGGTACTGCCCGGGGTTGGGTATATATGCATATAAACCCCACTGGGATGTTTGAGGGGGGGGGAGGGGGTTTGCGAGAGTATCTCTGTGTCTTCTTTTTTTCTAGGTTGGTGTTTGTGGTTGGGGTTGGGGTTGGTTCTCTTTTTGGGGTATCGGTTGTCGGGGTGTGGGTGTGGGTGTGGGGTGCTGGAGTTGTAGATTGTAGTTTATAGATTGGCAGTGGATGGTTTATCGTGGAAGTCTGGTCGGAGAAGAGGGGGGGAGGAGGATATATATAGATAGGGTTTTCGGGAGTGGAATGGATCTTTATAAGGGCGTTTGGGGAGTTGGAGGGGGAGGAGGGTATAATGGGCTGGATGGGACAAGGGGGGGTAGGGGGTAATAGGCTGGATGGGATAAGGGGTAGGGATATGAAGATGAGGGGGTAAGGGGAGGGGGGAGGGGTAGGTATTTGGTATACGGAGTAAGAAGAAGAGGGTACTTGGGATATTACGAGAGAGAATGTATGGAGGTAGTAAGTAGTATGGATAAATATACTCGTGGGCGAGATCTAGGGGGTTTATAGGGTAGCTAGGTAGGTATGGTATCTAGATCTAGATCTTGGCAAAGTAGCGCTAGGGGTTGATAGGTTGTTAGTTATATCTTTATTTTGCTTTACTTTGGTGGAAATCTGTTATCGTTGGCTTTTTTTCTGAGATGTGAGAGGGTAGAGGGTAGGTGTTATGTATGTTTGTATATTTTATAGTTTAAGGGGGGTTGGAATTGTTAGGCGGTCTTGGATGGAAGAGAAGAGAATGAGGGAGGTGGGAGGAGGGAGATGGGAGATTAGAGAGAGATGTGAGGGAGATATAAAAGAGATTTAAAGGAGGTAGAAGGGAAGGGAAGGGAGATATTTAGATTACTATAATAGCTCCTAAACCTCGTATATATACATCTGGATTTTAGTATTAGCGATACCTACTTTAGGCCTTGGTACTTTAGAACACTACTTCTTAAGTAGCCCGGAGCAAGTAGGACTTACGCCCGTAGCACGCCTAGGCATAATTCCGACCGGTCCGATCACTTGGATAGGGAATCGTAATCTTAAAGAGAGGGGGGAGGAGAGAAAGAAGTAAAGATAAGAAAAGGAAAAATAAGTTAGAATTAAGAATGAGAGAGGAATACTCGTAGAGAATGGGAAAGGGGTTTTGCGGTTGTTTATGATTAGATTATTAGGGATTCTAGGGGGTTTTTTGGAGAATGAAACGGAGATTTGTTATTTACTACTAGGATATCGATTTAGGCGTAGGTTACCGCTGCTGTAATACAGATACTAATCTTTCAGCTACTGTGAGACCCGGGAGAATTATCTTATCAGGTAATGTGGGAGGAATTTGTATCTGGTGTGGTACTCTGTTGACGTTTGGATACGGTTCATTGGTTTGGTTTATACAGTACAGTACAGTACATTGCGGTAAGTGGGACTCAAATAGCTTTCTTGTATATTTGCGTCCTGGAGCCTAAATATTGATTAACGGGTTTCAGTAATCTTTTTGTTTCATTATCTGTTTGAACAGTATGGTAAGTTTTCAGTCTTTTAACAAGAAATAGCTTACGTTGTTTGGTAAGAGGATGGATCACATTACTACCTATTATAGGTTTTTCCTCCTCTTTTGAGGCTCATAATGTGGGTAATTGAATATGCACCCCGCAAACAGTACCCCGCAATCGTCTTGGCCGGTATCACATCGGTTTTGGTACAGTTCATGCCAAGATAATAAATTCCTTCGTTTTGGAGATATTTTTGGCCTCAATGTACGTTCTGGGTCTCGTTCAAGATTTTGTGGAAGGGATACTAGCCTACCAGGAGTGCCTTTTAATTGTGCTTTGTTGTTCGCGTTTCTTGCTTACTTTGGCTAGGCGTTACTTCTTGATTCATGAGGGGTTCTCCCAGACCGTAATATTTCATTCGTTAAAAGTAAACAAACGTTGGTTGAGGTACCAGTATGGCATTGCCGTCCTCATGACCAGATATATTACCTCGAATATTCGTACCGATGTACGAAATGAATATACTCGCGAAGGACCACAAACCATCAAGCATTCGTTTTTTCTGACGTTGACTTCCTTCTCGCGTTCAATATGCGGGATCCAAGAAACTTTGTGGGGTAGCCCCTGTGTCACAACCTCAAAATTTGTGGGGATGGGACTTCTCACCGGGTCTGAACCTATTAGATGGCAGCTATTCCTTGGTCAGCTTGGAAACCCTGTCACATCGTATTGCTGCGGCTGACTTTTTTGATAGTAACAAGAGATATGGCATATAGAAAGATCTGGTGGCGATACAATACCAAGAATCTCTTGAGCGCTTCTTGGGTTATGCTTACCATTAAACCGAACGCCTCGGGATAGACTTAACGGCGGCTTAGACGAGAAATGACGCTTCTTGCTCGTTTGACACGAAACTGGTCCACTTATGGCCCATTGATGAGCGTGTTTCTCTGAGATCATGAGAGCAATGGATTTTCTTGGAAAATGGAAGTTTCGTGGGGATGGAGATCATAGATCTCTCCTTTTTGTTTTCTAGGAAGCGGAGGTGGTGATCATGTTTGTATAAAGACAGAGCCTCCCAAACGGTATCCAGAAAGGGCAAGTTGATCTTCACCTATTTACACTACCTCTATTTGACCACTTTCTCCATTCCTGCTGGTCGGTCAACAACAACCTCAAAATGCTTTCTCAAACCAGACTCTTCTTTCTCGTCGCCCCCGTCCTTCCCTATCTCGCCTACGCAGGAAATGACAACGTCATTGAAAATGACAACGCCAACAAAACAGCAGCCATAACATCCGCTTTCACTGACCCCCTATCAAATATAACATTCCAACGTTTCTTCGGCAAAAAATCCACATTCGCATTCGGCATCGCCCTCCCCACCAATACGACAACCGACTTCATCGGCCAAATGACATTTCCCACACCCTCTGGAGACGGATGGGGCGGCATAGCTCTCGCGGGCGATATGGTTGGTCCTCTCCTGCTCGCTGCATGGCCGGATGGTGAGCAGGTCGTTAGTACGTTCCGTCAGGCTTCGAGCAAGTCTGATAGTCCGCCTGTTCTTGGCGGGCCTTTTCAGATCAAAGAGATCAAGGAGGGTACGAAAATCAATAGTACTCATATGCAGTTTACATTCTTGTGTCAGGGATGTCTGGGTTTGAACGGGACGTTGGGGTTTGAGGCTCCGGATGCTGCTGGGAATGTGAAGATGGGGTGGGCGCTTGCTAGTAAGAGTGTGACGACTAAGGGGGACCCGGCTAGTGAAATGCCTTTTCACGATAGTGGTATGCCTCATATCTCCCCTTTCCTTGTGATACTGGGTTTTGTGGAGGATGACCAAGAGATTCTCGGCTAATTGTTCGCGAATAGGTTTTGATGTGTTCACTGCCCAACTTTCGCTAGCTAAATCGCCTGATTTTGCGAAATGGGCGGCGCTCGCTACGGGAGGTGGAAATGCGGCTCCAGTTACACCTGCTCCGGCTGGATCCCCCACTCCTGCTTTTAAGAAACCTGTTCCCGTCGCTAGCCCTACGACGGCCACACGCCCAAAGAAAGGGGATAAGTATGGAAGATTGTGATGATAAAAGATGATTAGAATGATACCCGGTCGGACTGTGTTGGGATGAAAGTGTTGTTGGTGCTCTTTGTCAGGAATCATATGGGGCAGACACAACCTCTCTACCTTTTGTTGTATTCTTATGTTACTGTATATATTTAGAGATGATGTTTGATGGGAAGCGGGGGTAAATTGCCCCATTGAACAGTTCTGAGAACTTGTATTTTAAGTGGGAAATGAGATTTTTGTTATTGGTAATACAACATGCAAGTTCAAGCAGAAAACAATTTTGTGAGGGCAGATTTGAGTGGGTTCAAGCGCAGGTGAGATTACAAGTGCGTTCATCGGAGCCAGACGCGGGTTAGCTTCGCTTCACGGTAACATTTGATTCTTCTTTTGAAGTTCTCGTGAGCAATGATTGTGTGTTGATATTGCTGGGAACTCGTTTATATAGGAAATATGGAGATTTGATGACTAGAGTGGATTGAGAACTAATTGGTTGTTTTGAGCGGCGAGCGCGAGTGTGTCTCAGGCAGTTCATATGTGTGTCATATTGGAAGAGTATCAGGGCTACAAAAAAGCCGAAAATCCTAATCACGGATCATCTCAAGTCTATAGGTTGATAAATAGCAGCGATCTTTCAGTGTTAGGTTCCCATTATCCGTTCGATATTCGACGCATAAGGATTTCATCTAATCCTTATAATATCAAGTACGCCTACTAAAGTCACAGAAAGTCCATGAACAACTGTAAATCCTCGACCTCTTTCTCAGCAATAGATGCCACTTTTTCATCAGCGTTTGAAGTATCTTCTTCCTCCTCGATGATTGGTCCTGGCCCAAATTCGTCAGGCGAGATATGTCGTGAGCTTGAATCCAAGGATAATTCTGTATCTTGTTCATGGCCGCTTTGCCCGCGTTTTGCGGTGGTGATGTATTCGGTCGTGCTGGCAGCTTCGCAAGGGTGTAAGAACAACGATTCCAAGCAATACTCTTTCCTGGCGATCCAAAAGTGATAAGTCGCTCGGGAAGTAGTATTCTGGCTGGTCATCCTGGAATGGTTGGTGGAGTGTTGAATAGATTTTCTCCAGGTACACTGGCCCAAATCGCCCGTACTGATCGTGGGCTTGGGGAAACTCCTGCAGCCATTGCTCAACTAGTCGAGTATCGCTCTCCCAGTAAATATCGAGGCCACAGAATTCGATGGGGATAAGTTTTGTCTGGATCTCAAGAAGCCTCACTGGAAGCGACAGCTTCATTAGTTGATAGGCGAGCAGGCCATATAGCTCTCCTTCAAATATGCCATGCACTATATCCTCGTTGACTACACAAGAGGATATACCTTGCCATATATATTTGACCAGTATAACCATCTCACAATCTTTGGGCATTTCCAGAATGTTCAAAATCCATTCCCATCCCTTCTCCATTAGATTAGACGTGAGTTTGCCATGTTGTTCAACAAGTTTGACTACGGAGCTTCCAATACCAAGTGTTCCCCAGTAGGGGAAAGTCCCAAAAAACAAGAAATCTAGGGCACAGTTTGCGTAAATCTTTCGGCATATATACCGGTCTATATACCGATGGGAGAGTATGTTCCAGAACATCTTATCATTTAGTCGTGCCTGTATGAGCGATCCCAGCCTTTTCGACCGTAGGAAGTAATCGTGGTTTTGCCGATAATCCCCAAGTTGAAGCCCCTCTACATACCACTCTTCTTGGATCTGCAGCATATCTAGTAGTGGTGTCTTCCTTCCAAGTATATGGCTCATGGCAGTCATGTATAGGATGTCATCTTGGGAGAACGGCTCATGAGTACTACTTTTTACAATAAACCGGGCCAACTCTGAAGGATGTTTTATATACTGCTGGTATGCGATTCTTTTTCTGACAGCACTCAGATCTGAATCCATAATAACTTGTCCCCATTGCATTTCTGTGTTGATGGAACAAAGTACCCCAATGCCGCCGTCAATTTTCATGGCTCCAGGGTACAATCCGTGGTTTACGAGTTCCTTAAATACTGAAATAAGCCCTTTCCAAGGTTGAATGTGGATACAACTCGGCATAAACCCCCTCACAATATGGAGTAGTGATTCTTTCCCAAAGACGAGATCAAATGGTGAAGCCCGGCCACTACTGAAAAGTTTACGAACAGTCTGCAAGTCGCCTGTCTTGCATGCTGTAACGACCTTTGCGGTATCATCAATGTCATTATAAACACGTAGCCTAGGCTCAACCGTTGTTTGAAAAGACGCGTGTCCGTAATGAACGGCCAGGCTGCAAACGCCAAATTGGAAGAGTTCTGGATTTGGAAATAACTCAACGTAGGTACGAGTAACCGTGAAATATCTAGGATACTGTGCATCCAACAAGTTGTGATGATTGCGCTCTAGGAAGGTTGTGGTTATGGAGTGCACCGTAATGACTCCAATCCGGCGAGTGTACTTTCTCGTTGTTCTGTGTTGGCCAATAGCTCTCCTGGAGGACCCTCTTAGTACGAATTGGGGGTTGTCTTTTGCAAAGTCACTAATGAAGCCTCTGCATCGACTTTCCAAATGAAATTCGGCGAGAACACTTCGAAATGTAATTTGAACCATTTGCGACATTTCACATGGTAGACCACGCAGTACATCTGAAGTACATGTCTGGTTTTCCACCGCTTCTCTTGTTTGTCGTGTTGTATACCGCACTTCCTCGATCGCACCGAATGATTCAGAGAACATACTTGTAAAGGCGTTGAGTTTCTGGGTGAGTAGGGGGGTGATAACCGTGTCGATAGCCGTGTGCAAATCATGTCGTTGACCAGAGACTTCATTTTTGATAGAGTCAACAGTATTGTAAAGGTTTCTCGTATCTAGATCAATTCTGTCGAGGTACGAAGGTATTCTTTCAATGGTGTTCGAGTTGATTTCGTTTTGTGATGTCAAAGTTTCAAGCGCTCGGTTGGCAGCTCTGTTGCTGAGTGTATGCTCATGTTCAAGGGCTCTAAACGAGAACATAAGTTGCCATTGCAGATACACTTTATATATAAACTTACAGAATAATACCAGCCTGGGCCATTGATAAGAATCCTTTCGCTCGTTCAATCTGTTCAGCATGCTTGGCACACTTCCCTTTACCAAATGCAAATCTAACTTGACCCAATCTGCGTCCGCTTTTTGTCTTCCTCTCGATGAACTCGGTAAAGTTCGACATTGTTTCATTACCAAACTCGAGAGCAAGTTGAACAGAAGAACTTTGTTGTGCGGGTATGCCAGATTCTTCGAGATTCGAAAGAGCTTCTCGAAAAGTCTCAAGTGTTCCCTCGTATAATCTCATCTCTCTTTACAATCCCCGCATATCATCGGGAGCATCGACAATATCGTCGATTAGTGTCCGTACATAGCTGCAGCCTTGTGCGATCTGGCCTGCTAGGCCGATGAATGCAATAATGGAAGCACCTAAACTGATAGCCTCAGCCATTGGAAAAAGGATTTCTATGAAGCTTTTGTGTCGTGAAAATGGGAACTCTGAATCGAATAGTAAGTCAAGAAAGGAGCAGAAGAGGGGAAGAAAGTCACGAGAGATTTTGACAGTTATCGTGCTCAGCCACCGCGGCAAGGCTGCTGGCTTGCATTTCGTACAACAAATCCGAAAAGTATGTCGGTTGCATCCGATCTTCTCGTGGTTCGACAGATTTGTACCGGCTGCTTTATGGCTGCCTTACAATGTCTTGGAAAGAGCTTAGATTTGCATTGAAATTGCTAGAGAACCACGGATTTGTAAAGTCCACTCCAAACCCCTCAAGCTTCTGCGTGTAGCAGCTGGAATGGCTCACGTGTGGCAAAGCTATTTAAACTTGTTGTAATGAGCAATGGAACGGGTACAAAAGTATGTGGTATTAAGCCTGGCTTACTGGCATCGTTCTCAGCTCCATGTCTAGCGACCTTGGGGCTGGTTCGACTCCTTCTCGACATATGGATTAGATCTTAAGCGAGCAAGAAGCGAAGGAGAAAGGGGGGCTATTTTCGACAGACTTGGCGCTTAGGAATTTAAAGTTGGCATGGGGTAAGACTAGATAAAAATTCACAAGCTACACAAGCAAACTGGTGGGAAAATATGCCGTCCTGGAGGTAAATATACATTTAGAGCTCTGTGGTAACACTTGAGATACCTATCATGTCACGTTTTCGGAGATATAACACATGTATTACCTCTCTCTACGCAGCCCCGTCGTGCAGAATTACTGTCCACCCTGAACAAGATTGAAATAAATTTTGATTGGCTAGAATAGGCTTTGTTAGGGCCTAGAAAGTGTACCCACTTTGCATGAAATAACCTTATGTTTAGGGGAGGGGGAGAGTTGAGTCTAAAGATGCGTAATTATGTTTCAGAATTCAGGCAGAGGATTTGAAACTCAAAATAACATGATCCACCAAGAAAGTCGTTTAGAAATACTTCTACCACTCTTTATTCTATTTATGGGCAAGCTTATCGTGGGGTTCTCAGCGTATGGGAACTTTCAACTTCAGCCCCTTCTTTAATTGGCCCTCGTAGACAGGCAAGCACGTGGGATGCAGCGGTTCACGAAAACAGTCGAGAAATAGGAAGTCCCATAAACTCAAGTGTCCGGGTCTTTTAGTGCAACCGAGCTAACCTTTGAGCTTTTAGTGGGTACAATAAGTAATTATGGTTTACCGTGTAGATATAATCCATGATTAGATGTCACGAGTCCTTGCATTCCATGCTACCGGAACATAATGCTGGGACGAAGAGGAATGTGTAAAGTGATATTGTAGAGTATTTTGAACGGTAGCGAAAACCCAATTGTCAACCAGTAAGACTGAAACACACAGAGGCCCTCTAAACTACCCATCCCCCTCCAAAACATATATTTATGCTTCTGGTGGCAGCACATACAAAAAATAAACTTTTGAACCAGGGAAGAGAGCATTACCTACCATGGAACAAGAGTTCTTGACAACTTGTTAGTAATGCTATAGCTTTGTTTTATCCAATGCAAATTTTGAGATGGCTGGTCCGATTGTCGTATGATGTGATGACGCAAACGTAGACGTAGGGAATGGCTGACTTGTCAACTGCGGACACGCAGTCAAAATAAAAATTATCTTTTCTTGTTATCGTGATTCACGCCCAACCCTTTTTAAAATGTAAGCGAATCGGCGAGGCACCCTCGTCAGATGATTTATTCTACGATTAACAGTTCATAGAAGAAACGCCAGTCCACCTCAATCGCCTTTTTCAATTTACACGAAAGTCAGGTGGTGAGGAGGTTGGAACCTCGACCAAAGCCAGCATCCCCCTTCATATTCTTAGGCGCATCCAAAAACGCTGAAGAACACGTCGCAAGCGAGATCCACGCCAAGTGCAGGGAACCATGACGATGGGTTGGTACTGTAGCACCCTATATTTCTCTCAAGTGAAATCAAGGTTAGTTTGATCGGAAGAAGAGGCCTAGACTCTCGGAAAGTTAAAGTTGACGACCACTTCAAGATCAAGCAAGTTACTATCTACACTACATACTAACAGTGCAACGGCTATAACTCCTCGAAGTATGTCCCACCAGTCATCTAAGGAAATCGTACACGACGATTATATTGAAGTCAGTCAATCTTGCCTCTGGAGGCAGGTGATAAGTATTCGCTTGAAGTGAAGTGTTACGGTGGAAAACTGGATTAGGAAAGCGAATATGACACGTATGGGGAGTATGGTGAAAAGGCACATCGTGGATATTAGTTGGTACGAGTGATAATCGAGATAAAACTGATGCTGACATGTAATTACCGGTAGCGAGATGCTTCAGCGAGGAAGGATGCATTGTTACAAACCCAAAAGTTCACTTTCAAAGAATAAATCATCGTCCGGAACTTGGCGCCTGTCCCGTTCTTTATGTACTGCATGGGAGATAAGATGGAGTTAATTGTAACACTCCGACTGGTGTACATCATATCAAGAATCATTTGAAATGTCAACTGGTACGGCTCCCTCTTGATGCCAGCGACTGGCGAGACATCCGAGTGGGTTCAAGCTACAGAACTCTCCCGCTGCCGATCTCACAACATAGATGTAATCGCTTCAGGGGTTATCCGTACAGCATTACACCACGCAAGGGCTGCAGAAATTCATGACTGTCTCCCTACATGTTGCACAATTCCATTGAGTGAACTTTCAGGATAATTTAATAAATTACTTCGCTTGTGTACAATTGCGGGAAAATTGCAGAAATAGATACAATGTTTTCTGTTTCCAAAATTCCTAGACCACCGCGCATGCTTTCTCTTCTGTGTCCAATCAACAGGCCCTGTACGCACGTCAGGTAAAATAAAACCTATCGGGCAGCTGCACCATCAGATGAACCCTACCGATCATCCCTAAAAATAAGGCGACCTTCCCCAACGACCAGAAAGAGCAGATACTCACACGGACTTCCGTCATCTTCCCCCTACGGGTCTGCTTTTTCGAACAATTACGCGTTCACAGTAGTATCGATAGCTTGGAATGATGTCGACGGCGGGGAAAATGCACTTGCTCCCTTGGCAAGGGATTAGTGCACAATCTACTATCAGCCTTCCCCCTTTTCGTCCATGCCTTATCCACACCACTCAAGCCAATCATCCACATCGAATATCTAATATGGGTTTGCCCTTCGCCCACCGGCCGATGCTGACACGTGGATCCTTTCCGTGGAAGGGAGCTGTCTGACAGTCTGGAAAAAAAAAGGCTGAACTCGTCCCTGGGCGTTGTGAGCAAATCAACTAGCCTGTACCCATGCACGAAGTTGTGGTGGAGGCTTAGACAAGGAGGTAGTTGTCTTCCGCGTACCTCCTTGCAAGTTGAACCCCATCCACCTTTCCTCATTGTCATATTGCAAAATAATATAAGTTGGGCATTTCTCTTTGTTTCATTCCCTTTCCGTATTTGTTCATTAAGCCAACCGAGGTAGGGCGGTTCTGAGTTTTGCGTCATTGATTCACCATTCTGTTACCAAGTAAGATCTTACTCAAGTAGTACATACCTCCAGCTTCAGCTCGTAAACTATATCTCCAAGCAATCCAATCATTCGCAGGATTCGAAGATTGAAGGAAGTAACTCATCAATATAGTAGTATCAACAACAAGATATCTACAAGATGAGATTCGATCAGTCCTTCGGCCTCGCGGCTGCAACATTCGGTTCGTCCCCATATATTTACTGCTTTCCACTACATCTCCACTTTCCCCGAATTTTTACCAGGTATTGACTTTAACCCACTAGCTCCACTCACATCTGCGCTCGCAACATTCAGTCCTTCATCAAATGGACCGAGTTACAGTGTGGGAATTCCCTCGAACTCGGCAATATCTACCACCTCTCAGGGAGGTATATACTTCTCCCTCTCTGCCCCAACTTCATATAGTTGGGTAGGATTGGGAATAGGAGAACAGATGGCTGGTGCGAGCATTTTTGTGATGTATGCGGATGGTAATAACAATGTCACAATAAGTGGAAGGGCAGGAAAGGGACACGTCCAGCCTCAGGTGGATAATACGCTACAGGGTGGTCTCACGCTTTTGGAGGGAAGTGGAATCGTTAACGGAAAAATGGTAGCAAATGTTCATTGTGAGATCACCCTTCCCAAAACCCTAATAGTTTGGAAAGCAGTCCAACATGACTAACAAGAAACCAGGTACAACTTGTCGACTATCATCAGACCGCACTTCAACTTCGTCTCCCTGGATTGCTGCATGGAGCCAAGGAGCAGCGTTAAACACGAAGTCCCCCTCAGCAACGATAAATCAGCATTCTGCATATCAGCAACTTACTCTCGACCTCACCCAAGCAACTATGAATACTGACAGCAATCCTTTTATTGGTGCTGCTGCTTCTGGAACTTCTACCTCTGGTGAAGATAACACCAATAGGGGACGACCCGGCTCAGGAGGGCCTGGGTCGGATGATAACAGATCAGGTTTTGTCCCAAGTCCAAATTCTGGTGCAACCGTTGTAAGTCAGGGTGCGGCCAGAAAAGCCCAAGACCGACAAAAAGCACATGGTATTCTCATGGGCGTGGCAGTCGTGATCTTGTTTCCGCTTGGGGCAATATTCATGAGATTGGGAGTAAATCCATGGATACATGCCGGCATTCAACTTATCAGCTATATTCTGATGATCGCTGGCATGGCAATTGGAATCATCTTTGTGAATGATGTTCCTTTCCTGGTAAATATAATCCATCTTTTACTTCACAAGTACAAAACTAACCAAATCACAGACTTTCAAAGTGACCCACTTTGCATTTGGACTTGCGATCGTTGCTCTCCTTTTCCTCCAACCATTCTTCGGTCTTGCGCATCACTTCTTGTATGTGAGACGCCAGAGTCGAACTCCCATTTCATATGTACACATTTGGTACGGTCGCGCCTTGATGCTTCTGGCTGTTATAAATGGAGGTCTTGGCTTGAAACTGGCAAACAACTCAAGAGGAGGAAAGATTGCTTATGGTGTTGTGGCCGGTATTATGGGCGTTGCCTACATCGCTGTTGTTATTCTCAAGAGGAAAGGTAGCGCTCCCCGAAACGCCATCAAGCACGAACGTACAAGAGATTCGGCAAGTTAAACAGGAAGTGAGCGGGTAAGAGGCGTTCTTCGAACCGGTGTTTGGAAACCTATGAGGGAAATTTTCATTTTGGATACCTGCCACTTGCTTCGTCGCGTCCAGGGTTGACGTGATTTTGAAAAATCTTTTAGCGAGCTTGTTTTGAATATTTTCTGTTGTTTTGTGGCACATGATACAAATACATATTTTTTCGTGCTATCTCTCCGTGTCTTCGTGTTTCAATGTTTGTACGATCCAAGCAATAAGATTCACTCGGCTTGGTTTATCTCGGATTACTAATAGGAAGGAACTCAATAGCTGTTTAAGAATATCTCCCAGAAACTTCAGCCCGACTCAATGCCATAAAGTATTATTCCTATTGAAGTCACTGTCTTGCAGGAACATTAAGAAACTGATTAGTTTTGTTTGCTCGCAAGTTTCAATCTAGGCATCGTAAAACATTGCCGCTACACATAGGGGCTTGAAAATCCTCTCGATGTCACCCTTGATTGTTCGGTGGGAAGTATTAAGAAGTTCAGGCCCTGCTTACATCTTACAACGAGCAGGTATCTGTTCCCCGATAAGTACCTGATGAGAGTTTAGATATACAAGAACTCGGGTTAATGGCAAAATTAGGTAATCCAAAGTATATGACGAGTAAAATTTCCCATACGATACAATCAATGATACTGGATATATTCTGGGTATAGCACAAGAAGTGGAGGTAAGCCCGTGTTATAGTGGCCCTTGTACTAATTTTCACCATGTTTCAAAAAATGTAATTAATAGCGAGGAATCTTGTTGCGTTTCAGGTCTGCAAATATCACAAGAGAACATACAACCAAAACAAATTAGAAACACCCTAAAGACACTGTGATAGATGGTTCTGAACTTGTGATACTTGAATAATAGTATAAATACTCAGAATCACAACTCACTGCCCAAACGATCTCTACCCATTCCAACTTCGATCAATATTTTCACTTTCCAATAAACATCTCAATTCCACACGCCTTTTGAAGCAATCCCCTACCACAACTAGCAAAATGCAACTCCCACAATACATTCTCGTAACACTTGCTCTTGCTCTCCCTTTAGCATCTGCCTTTAGCGGAAAAGCCACATTTTACGAACCCAATGGCCTCGGTTCTTGTGGTCAACAACTCACAGTAGGCTCTACTTCCCTCTCCCAGATTTCCATGAATTAAAAGATCCAGGCCGATTCTGGAACCGTCGCTCTATCACGAAGCCACGATGGGAACTGCGGCCGCACTGTTCGTGTTACCTCCAATGGCCGTAGTGTGACTGCAAAGGTCGCAGATGCATGCTCAGGCTGCGGAACTGATGGTATTGACTTGACGAAATCAAAATTCTTGGAATTGGGAGGGAATGTGGGGACTGCAAGTCTTAGTGTTTCTTGGTAAATTACAATACGTCAAGGTTCGTAAGTGGTTCTCCTCTGATATAAATTTAGGGACTTCGTTTAGAAATACGACAAAGATTAGAGAAAATAATGAGCTGAGAGACTGGTGGTCCTGGTGACCATCTGGATTAGAATTTCTGAAATTATTGAACTTGCTTCAATATGAAAGTAGTATAGTCTTTGGGGTTAATGTACCCAAGTATGCTTATGCAATAGAGAGAAAAACTATTTATTACTTCGTCCAATCACCCTTCGCAATTTCTTGAAACGAGCAAAACGAAAAAAAGCTCCCTTCTCATGAGACCCTGAGCCTCCTCGAATCCTCGATGGCTTTTTTATTCACCGCGGTACCTAGATACTATTACCTTGGGTATTTGATTTTAGTATCATTAGGGGGAAGCAGTGGATCGGGGATACTGGTGTTCCTGGTGGCTATCTAGATTTGAATCCCGAAAAAAGGTAAACTTGCTTTAGTAATGACAGTACTGTGACATTTCAGGATAATGTGCCCAAGTATGCCTATTCAGTAGAGAAGATATCAACTATCAATTCCTTCGTACATTCATGTTTTCCTCCTTGTCTTCTCTACAACCTAACAAAATATAGTATTCGAACAAAACTTAAGTACTACTTAAGTCACTAAAGAAGTAAAAGTAGAAGTAGAAGTACTAGTAATTAAGTCTAAGATTTTTATACGTTTTATACCAAAAATTGGTATAATTACATACAAAAAACCCTTAAAAGGTTAAAAGTAAGTATAATCCTTTATAGGATCTCTTTATATTAACATTTCCTTCCTTTTTATCTCTTCTAATTCTATTAGATAATATAAGAGGTTAACCAAGAAGCGTATAAAGCTGTCTATTTTTAGAGAAGTGGTATTTTATTCTAAATTCGGTATAAAAATAAGTATATTTAGAAGATTATAATATATACTAATAAAAGTATGTATATATCTTTATGTACCTATATTAAAATACCAAGAAGACACTTGATTATAAGTACCTAAGAGGAATAATAGTTTCAGTTCAAGTATATACTTATAAGCAATTAAAATTCACAACTAGGCAAATCGTCGATTTTTAGTACAGTAAGGTTCGATTTAATAGCTTAGACTTGATCCCACCGACTATAGTGGTGTGAAGTAGACTAAAGTAGTAGATTTTGTTATTTAAGTACTACCTGATTAGTTTACCTAGAAATCCTGCTGATAAGACGGAGAAGATCAGGCAGCTTCTCGTGGTCGGACTTTCTACTATAGGACTCGTAGAGAGCTGCTGTTACAGTGGCTCAGAAATTAGTCTTATCAACTTTTGCTACTCCATTGCCCCATTCTCATACATTCTCCTTAGGCGATTTCCACGGTAGGTATGTTCTTAATGGTGTTAGCAGGGGTACATAGTCGTTACGAATCGAGGTTGAGCTTATGGCTCGAATGGGGTTGAAAATTTGAAGATGTTTCATCAGCTTCGCTAGAGATATCGATAGAAAGATGACTAATTCTGGAGTCTTTCCTGGGGTCTTCTTGGGCTTGATTTTGCGTATTACA
The DNA here is from genome assembly GCA_900536445.1 of Hymenoscyphus occultus. Taxonomy (NCBI): domain Eukaryota; kingdom Fungi; phylum Ascomycota; class Leotiomycetes; order Helotiales; family Helotiaceae; genus Hymenoscyphus; species Hymenoscyphus occultus. The sequence goes on from UNPT01000159.1 coordinate 72,510, forward strand.
GCTTGCTGGGTTTCAGAGATCACGGCGACCGAATCATGGGGTTTCTTGTGCGCCCTTTTCGAACTTTATTCGACCTCAGGAGATAACTTCGCCTGTCACTTGTATTTACGCTGGGGGCCATGTTGAAGTGGAGTTTGATGCAATATCAAAGCGCTCTAGATTGTGGTTATGGTGCTACTTCGTCCCAGGCATAATAATTGTAACTTTTCTAGAGCAGCTTCCGTAAGGTATAACATAAAACCCCCAGTAAAAGTTACAATTATCATGTCTAGAACGAAGTATAATAGGGTAGGTAGTAGGGTGAATAGAGGGTAGTCGTTTATGAAGACACAGCACTTTTTTTGCTGCTGGGTATCGAAATCACGTTTTTACTGTAATAGATGTTATGCATGCATACCTCATGTAACGTTGTATTGCATACGACTGTATCGGTTACAAGGGCACCTCCCTGAGGCATCCTGCTTACAATACCTATCTCCAACGCGCTCTTTACTCTCACACACGCGCGAATTCATCCTTTCAACAACTCTGTACCAAAAATAAGACATGGATTGCGCCGCCTGTATCGACAGCGTAGATGAGCAAGAAGTGGAAAAGTCCCACCTCGATGGTACACCAAACCTCCCCATCGTAGAGTTTCAGACCGAGGAAAAATTATGTCAAAGATGCGAGATTGTGCGTCGAGGTGTACGCCAGTATTTCCTTCGTCATCCTGAGAACCAGGCCTTTGACCATAAGGGTGGAAGAAAGTTTCAATCTTGCCAGATTGATTTGAGATCGGTGGAGATGTGTCATGGCTGGAGCCGGGCTTTTTATAGTTTGGAGATATATATGCTGCCTGGTGAGATAAGTATTGCAGACCATTGAATTGTGTGGCATGGTGGCTGATGTGTGGTGTAGATGCTGGTTTGAGGGAGGACCATGAGGGACCTTATAAGGAAGATCCGTTCATTTCGTCGCCGCATATTGTTCCGAAGCTGGATTTACACAGTGCTGTGGCTGTTATCGAACCATGGCTCAAAGACTGTTCTACATCGCACCTCAATTGTACTGATTCCTCCGGGCTGCAACTACCCCAACGTCTTCTCGACGTGACGCAATGCGTCGCTCGTAAAACCATATCTCTGATCACGTCAAAGGATATTACGAAAACCGGAGGACTTAATTACGCAACATTAAGTCACTGCTGGGGACCAGTTGCTTCTAGAGTCATCCAAACAACGTCAAGCAACATCAAAAACCACAGCGAAGGGATTTGTATGTCCAGACTTCCTCCAACATTTCGAGATGCGGTGCTGCTTGCAAACGCATTGGATATCGGGTATATATGGATAGACTCTCTATGTATCGTACAAGACGACGTGATTGAATGGCAAGAGCAAGCGGCGTTAATGGCAGATATCTATGCCGGGGCATTCCTGAATATTGCAATTGCCCATGCACCAAGTAGTCAATACGGCCTCTTCAATACTCGGTGGACAACAGGACATCCTATCCAAACACCCAATTCGAAATCGGACTCCGAAGAGCTGAAATTACCCTTCTCCATCATCCCAATCACCAAAGAATCCGGTACTAGCTGCGAATGGGAGGGCAAACCTCTATTCATACGCCCAGGACTCTACACCGCACATGCAGACCACGGCCGCAACTACACATTAGGGAATCAATCGCAATCGACCTCCTCACCTCTCGCCACTAGGGGATGGGTTTACCAAGAGCGGATCCTTGCGTCTAGGACTGTTCATTTCTATGCCAGTGAATTGCTTTGGGAGTGCAATAATTCAGAGCTTTGCGAGTGTGGGATGTTGAGGCATGATGCCAAGAGATCGAGTATAAAACTTCGCAGGCAGGAGAAACACCAAGAGCAAAGTAATGCTGTTCAACGCCCGAGCGAGAGGTTTCAAAGGGTGATTGATGAATGGGATCAACACATCACCGATTATAGCGCCCTTCGCCTATCCCAGGAAACCGATAGACTCCCCGCGCTTTCTGGGATTGCCAGTCGCACCGCTGAATCCATAAACCGTACTTCTTCCCCTCTTAGTAAATTCTCCTCGGAATATATAGCAGGGATATGGGCCGCTAGCGGGATTTCCGGTCTTTTGTGGCACACGAAGTTCAAAGATCATGGTATATATATACTAGAAAATATCCAGAGTGATTTTTTTTCCGCACCAGGTCCGAGGCGTGGATTATAAGCTTAGGAGACCGGGTGAATATGTTGCGCCGACTTGGTCTTGGGCTTCTATTGTGATGCAAGATACGGTTAATGAGGGGAGACTCACTAAATGGCTTGAATGCTCTGGAGCCATAAGGGACGACGTTGTAGACCCTCTATTCTCCATCGAGTCTATGAAAAGCACACCTGAGCTTCACAATCCTTACGGCCGTGTATCTTCCGGAACGCTGAACCTTCGCGGAAAAAAGGCTTTGGCAAAGGATGTTCGATCATTCTATGAAGGCAAAGATGAAGGAGCAGAGTCGGGGATGGAACATAGATACGGAGATGCCGATGCTTTTGTGTATGAGATGGGCCATTTGGATGTCGATGATTGGCAACCTGAATACGCGACGGGCAAAACATATGCGTTGCTTGTGGTAAGGGCAACGGAGAATTCACGGGAGCAGGTAATGATTTTGCAAGAGGGTAACGGTGGTCTGTTTATAAGGATTGGACTTTTTATAGGTGGGAGGCATGGGGGAGCTGTAAGTAGACTCTGAGAAGAATGTGGTCTTTGCTAACTCTCTTATCAAAGAAAAATACCACAGATGCTTTTCGGGATGTAAAAGAGGCTAGTTATATTACTATTATATGATTACTAGTCATAGAAGGCGGAAATAGCTCGATTTTTCGTAAGCTTACACGTTGCTATTTTCATATCTTAGTCCCTAGACCCTATTTATCCTCTGGTTAACGTATCCATTTGAACTATTGGCATATATACTTATTTTCACAAATTAAGTTGCGGTTATATCGGCGCAAGTTTAAGGGATAAGTATAAAGGACAAGTTTTATTATTATTTATTATCTCACTCTGTTAATACTATTACCTGAATCCTAATACGTACTACTTATTATAATTCGAGCTAGTTATAACTTTACCTAACTGAACTAAGCACACTCTTAACGGTATAGACAAAGGGAGTAAAAGTAGAGAGAAAAGAAGTATAATATACGAAATACGTTTATAAAGGCAATCTTTTCTCCCCTATTATGAGTATAATAGTAATACTACTATAAATAGGACGTATAATAAGGATTCTAATTATATTAATAAACAAATAAATTCGAGCAATAGAAGCGATAGCTTTGATTCTAACGTTTTCGTATATATAAGCTTAAAAAAGGCTTGTTCTTACAATTTATCGCCTAACAAGGTAATTCCAAACCGAAAACCGTAGGTGATTATATCTATTCGATGACGGAGGGATAAAGCCTAGGAATGTCTATTTCGGTATATAAACTTTATACTATATTCGTAATATTCCGCCTCATGGCCATTTTTAGTACTGTGCCCGATTACCTAGGGGTTAGATTCTTCTAGTCACTCGCTAGTTAGAGGGCTAGAGCTATAGTAACGCTAGGTTTTAGTAGGTAGAACAAGGCCCCCTTGGCCAAAAAGAGCCAAAGAGTAGGGGGCAAGGCGGTAAGGTCGACATAGTGGTACGCGAAAAAGTAGGTCCAAAGTAGATGGAGGTGGGCTTATTTTATACATACAGTATCAAAACAATTTTGTATATTTAATTCAGTATTGTTTACAAACAAAACTATCTAATTCGTGTCTTAGACTTCTAGAACGTATAATCCTCGTTTTCGCCAGTAAGAACCCACAGAGCTAACTGTATCGTGTTCGGAGATTGCACTTTAACAATGCCCACTTTCGCGGTTTCGCATAACAAGAGAGTGTAAATAAACGAGCGAAAAGCATTAAACTCCACAATAACAAGTGCAATTCAAGAGTGCTTCAGATAACCAATTTTCCATTCATATATCTCATTAAGAGAAACTCAAAGCAAATTCCTATATCAAACACCGAGCCAATTACTCCATTTCCTATTGGCCAGCAAACAGACTTCCCAACCCAAAATACCCACAAAGAAATACACAGCCTCTTATCCAAGCAAGTGGTGTCGCTCTTAGCCTCTACAAGAAGTGAGGGTTTAAACCATGATAATGGTTATTAGTTTCAGAACATGTCTAGCATTTGCTGTTCTATAGGAACGATGTTAGAATACGCTTTCCAAGTAGGAGATAAGCAAGCGAGACTTACGCAGATCTTTAGGCACTTTGTTTGTGCAAGAGCGAGAATGGTGGAGTTGCAAGCAATAGCACACTGAGAATTGAGAAGTCAGAAGAGATTTTGGGGAGATTGGGATAAGAAGATGACTTACTGCTCCCTTGCAGATGGTGGAGCCAATAGAACGCTCAGCGTGTGCTACTCCAAGAGCTTTGGCCTCTGCAATTTCACGAGCAGAGAGGGCAGACTCGGAAGAGTATGGAGCTGCAGCGGCGGCAGTAGCGAAGATGGCGGTAATGATGGTGAAGAATTGCATATTGAATGATTTTCTTTGAGGTGATGGAAGGTGTTTTGCTGGTAATATGAAAGGGAAAAAAGCAAGAATAAAAGAGATAGAGGACAGTCGATGTCAATGAAGAAGCTGGGAGAAGAAGCTGGATAATGAAGAAGATGAAGATGAAGATGAGAATGATTTGAGAATGGAGGATTGAAGGACTGTCTATATAGTTATCTCAAAGTATAGAAAGTGGTGTGTTTACTGGGTCTTTGACTTCCCCTTTCTTGGATAAGCACTGAACGAGCGCGGTACACAAACTGATCGAATTGTTATCTCCATACGCGCGTTTCAACAACCCAATCTGGAAAAACCATACTCCATTTGAAAACCAGGACCCGGTAGAAGTTCCCGATGAAGTCTTGCTTTGACATGAAATATTTAGCGAGGAACTCCCATAGTGGGCAAGTGAGGCGGTGGCAAATCCGAGCTCTCTAAGGAGTGTCAAAGACCAGTGCCAGGTATCAGAGCAATATGTGAACGGTGAGTGATGATGATGATGAAACCCTCAGTTGAAGCTCGGTCAAGAACATAGTGAGTTTACCCGGAGTTGATTGAGGGGAGTTGCAAGGTTCAGTTGGAATTGGTCAGTGTTGTCGCTTCTCCTTTCGCTTCCAGGAAATCCGAAGTGGATTAGTTACGAAGGAAGTCAAATATATCCTTGCCCAAGATAATTTAAGGAAGTTCACTCTGTACGCATGGATATTTCAACGACCCCTTCAATCCTCAAAGTACACAAACCTACTGTTGCGCTCCATGCTTACTGGCAAGAATGAGGGCCGTGTTTGTACCACACTGACGATGGAGCTTTCACCTAGAAACCCCAACATCATTTTCATAAACCCCCAAAACTCCAAATGTGATAACCGTAAGATATTATCATAGACATGCAATTGAAGAGTAGTATACATTTGAATAACCATCTGACTTAAACACTTACTCAAATGCAATCATTGAAGATAAAACCAGGGCTCAACAAGATCTCTAAAAATAAATATCCATAGCCTCCTATCGGGTTCAACGTATCCGATAGAGTCCATTGATAAGGTACCAAATGTTTCGCAGCATCTATCAACTGAAACGCAGTGCCAGCAGAATGGTAGACTGTGGAGATTGAAATGCAAAGGCTCATCCTCGGTTTTCCAAGAGACTGGTGGAAAGTTCCATACACAACAATGGGAGTCCGTTGCATGAATCCCAACGCTGAGGCTGAAAGGCCACGGACCAAGATGAGGATCTTGCAGATGATAAAGTGGAGTCGGTGTACTGAAAGGGGGAAGGTCGCTTGTCAATTAAGCTTTACAATGGCTCAATGGGGAATTCTCGCGGAGGATTCACTCGATAGGACCCACTTGCCAGAAGAGACTCAAGCTTTTCGAAGATCTTACAAGCTTCCCCGCGCGCCCTGAAGGCTTAGCTTCAAGATAAACAACCCCCTCCTCAATCTACACCAAACGGATGTTCCGGTGGGCTGAGGACTTATGGAAACACGACCGTGAGCATCGCTTTGTTGATAATCATGTCTTTGACTATCGAACGACAGGTTGACGACATACTTGACATATGTTGCTGCGGAAAAATAAAAACTGCGAGCAGATAAAGCGAGGTTACAATGGACTGAGCCCTCGTGGGGTGCGTTACATTGTCACATTTCGCTTGAGCCAAACTGGTCCAAACAGACGCCATGAAGAAATACTAAGGGGTGACGAACTGCTAAAGTGTAACTACTGCACCTCACCTCCTCTTACAATATACTCTTGACAGAAAAGGTTCATGAAGATATTCGGGGTGGCGAGAGTTCTACTACTCCTGCGCGGCGATTGTCCTCCGTCTGGAAGGTACTTGCCAATACCCTCAACTTGGTACGGTATAGTGGATTTATGTTTGGAGAATCCGGGATATGTTCACCGCCAAGGGCAAGAAGATCTCCCCCGAAGAAGAGACGGTTGGTCGGTGCTTTTGAAGTTCCACCTCGTCTCTCGTTGGGGACCTTCGAGGTGGAGATCACGGAATTCAGCGTGGTCTGTTTCACTGATTTGGATTGTTTCTGGTCAAAGACCAGAAATTTGTAACGCAGAGAGTATGATTCATAGTGTAATTACTAAATCTTGAGGTTCTTTATGAACAACTGATGTCAAAAGGGAGTCCCTGAAAGACATTTTTCATAAAAATACCAGATATCGTGCATGAGTATAGATGCTCGAGTTTCCAAGTATTCAATTCATTCTCTTGACGTGCTTATCAGCTACGGAGTTCGAGATCTCAAGTTCGGAGTAAACATTTCCGCTTAATATCACGATAGATTAAATCGATTCTGGGGCGTGGCCAGATGTTTGGCTAGGAGGTAACTAATCGTCCCAAAGAAACAAGCATCGTGAAGCTTTCGGTAAACAGGGTGTCCAGCCAGAGCCCCATGAGTCTAAGTGCCTGAGACGAGGGGCATAGAACTACCCATGGTCCATGGTAGGGACCTGTGAAACTAATCCCTGGCGAATCCACTTTGGACCTCATATCGCAAAGAGGGTCTACCAACCTGGATGGATTCTCAAGATCATTCAGTATTTCGATAGAAGTCCAGTTTGTATAAATCCAACCTCTTCACCCTTTGTAAATAACATTCTCATCATCATTCAGCTTCTTCAGCAATCTTCACTTCCTTTCTATTCATCCTCAGTTTACTTTTCACTTCATCTCACTTTCTTGCCTCTCTAATCCATCCTCTCTCTTTAACAACACCCCAACCACAACCACCAACAAATTCGCCAAAATGCAGTTCTTCGCTACCGCCGCCATCTTCTTTGTCGCTGTCTCAGCAGTTGCAATCCCACCACCAGCTCCATCCTCCACCCCCGCTCCAGACCCAGTTGCCATCGCAAAACAATACGCAGACTTCGACTTCACCCCAATGGCCAAAGCCATCGCTGAAGCCGACGAAATCGCCATCGCCGAAGCAAAGGCTGGCAAAAAAGAAACTGCTACAATCAAGACCTCAGCCACCGAAGAAGAAGAAGATGCGATCTTTGACCAGTCTTCTGAGATCCAGGATCGCGACTTGACCAAGCGCGGTTGCTTCGGCCTCAGCCCGACTTCAAAAGTTGGAAAGATTTGCATTGAAGCCTGTGTAGCTACTTGCGTGAGTTTCCTCCATCTTGTGAAATGTTTGGACTGGACTAACAGGAATACAGACTCTTGCTTCCGCTGGTCTCGCTAGCACTCTTTGCTCCAAGGCTTGCAGCATCCAATTGTAGAGTAAGTTCCTTTCCCTTCACGGCTCAAAAATAACCAATTAACGAAATGACAGAAATTGGAGCAGAAACGGAAGATTGAGTCTCCGCTTTTGGGCATCTCCCAGAGAGAGAACTGGTGGACGTGAAAACCAGAGAGGGGCGTTTAGAGCTGGCTTGGGAGTTTGATCGTGTTTTGTGTGATTTGATATCATGTTTTCCCTTTTTTCCTCTTTTTGCATTTCTAGAGCCGGGCTTGAAGTCTGCAAGGTTGAAGTTGTTAGATTTGTACTGTATATAGAAGCCAATGAAAAGTTCCTTCTCGAGAAATGTGTTTGGGTTTGATGTTGTGAATATCCATGATCATCTTTCTCAATTCCTCCGATTTGCGATTCTGCCCAAGAGTATTTCATGTTACAGTAGGATATGGAATACGCGCACCCAAATTCTATTAAGCGAGCTCCGAGCTCCAACTAAGCGAAGGACAACAGAAGATATCAGAAGCCAAGTCCTACCAAAGCGCACCAAAAGTGGAATTTTACTATCACAACATATCCCCCTATATTCCATACCAAGGAAAATCACGTGTAATCAGTCCTATTGTCCCCTTACCATAAGTACTTGGACGCTTCCACTCCTTCAGCCTTCCTAATGAGACACAAATAGTAAACAACAGTTAGAACTCTTCGATTACTACTCTTTTAGGGATACATTTAAGTTAAGATTCCCACTCGTTACCACAATTACAGATCACAACAATCTACATCTCCTATACCTCCCCTCCCCAAGTCCCCCAAAATAGTTGATTCCACAATTTCCCAACTCTTACTGTACATCGCAAGAATCGACAAGTCTGACAGGACCTGTGAGTTCAGAATATCTCACTCGGTACAGGATTCCAGATACCGTAGTTCAGTTTCCTGCGATTTGCAACTAAACATTCCATAGCAGTGTTACTTACGAAACATCCTATAGCAGTATTACCCGATTCTCCAACATCCACAAGCAAGACAACTATCCGAGGCACCACTCTAAAAAATCGAACTCTCATAGCAACCAACAGAAGCCCCAGCCAAAGATGTAGTACTTCCACAGCACTCCTTATAGCCCCAATCCGTTTTCCCAAACAACCGCCAACAGATGATCTACCCACCACCCACCGCTCCAACATCCCCGTGTCACTTCATTAAAATTCATAGAGCATTCTTCCACATTCCGCCTAAGTGGCAGTCCAAAAAGAGAGCAACAGATAGAAATATAAATGCAGTCAATTAAGTAAGAAACATACACAAAGAACCATCCCATCCCTCACAATCCCCAAAAGGCTTTCATTCCAGTTTTCCAAAACCCTCAGAAGCTCAAGCTCTCAACGGTGACAATCCATACCCTTTTCAACTTTCAAGCTACCACGGAATACTAGAATCCGGTAAAGAAACAGGCTGTGAGAGCTACGACTAACGATCTGTAGATTTCATAGTACAATCGATCCTTCTTATCGATCCTTCTTGTCGCTTCCCTTCGATTCCCAGATGCCAGCCACATGATTGCAGCATTTAGCATCTAACCAGCGCGTGTTGACAGCGTGTTCTTCGATTCGCTCTATATATAATGTATAAAGACTAACTCGCTCCTTCGCTGGAGAATCCACGTCTTTCCGCGCGAACATTAATCCTTTAAAGTCCTTGGATCTAGGAACGTGGTTTTATCATTTTATGTTTTTTTTTTCTTCATTCTAAAGTACATGAAATCAACTCCATAGGTAAGAATTCTTAGATCTATCAAGTACAGTACGTACGGTACGAACCGGAACCTCGGGTTGTGTTTTTCTAAGTTTTGGTCGTTTGTTTACGAGGTTAATCTGGGTCCTCGAAATGACGAGATCATTGTGAAAACCCTGATCGATTGATTGATTTCTTGATTAATCACTAGCTTTCTATTTGCTTTGCTTCTGTGATGAATAAGCACTTGATGAACTCTCCCAGGGGACCGAGTATAGAAGATATAGAGAATTGGCGCCCGATAGGAGAAGGAGAGACTGATAGTCAGTGATGGGTTTTCTGATTTTGGCAAGATCCACCACCCAGTTTTTAGGCTATTTGAAATATTGCTTGAGGAGGGAGATGTGTAATTTACTGTGTAAGGAATAACTCAGCTGGTGAGGTTTGGAGATGGCCTTTGTTAATCCTGATGTCTGGATTATAAGAGACTATAAAGCCGCGACCTACACATGGATGGGCCTCCACGATAATTCAACAAGTCAAATTCTTACATGGTACCATAAAAATCACAAACCCTACTGCGGCTCCTCATCCTTCCACTTCTCCATCACAGCCCCAACATCAACCCCACACAACTCAGCCCTCTTCAGAATCGCTCTCGCCTTCCCCACCACCGGGGCATCAATCATCTTTCCATCCATCGTCCACGCCCCGCGTCCTCTCTCCTCCGCCTTCCCATTCCCGATACTAATCCTCACAGCCCAATCCAGCTCCTCACCCCCCGGCGAGAAACTCCTCTGGGCAACCTCAATCTGCGAGGGATGAATAAGCTGTTTCCCATTAAACCCCATTCCCTTCCCCTGTTCACACTCCTCCCTCAGCGTCTCCAGTCCCTCCTCACCGCGGAACTTCGTACAGACAAGGTCAATCGACGAAGGGAGATTAAACGCGCGCGCCGCCGTCACAATCGCACTCCGCGCATAGAGGAACTCCGTCAGCGAGGGCGTCCGCGTGATGGAGAGATCCATCGCGAAATCCTCCGCCGCAAACACCAGACCCGAGATGTACGGACTGGCCTGGCAGATCTCCTTCAGATTCATGATCCCCTCGGCCGTCTCGATCAGCGCGATGATCTTCACGGGATTCGACGCCGCATCTGGGGTCGACGGATGGCGAGCCGGTAATTGATGTCGCAAGACATCGTTGATGAAGTGTAGATCCGACGCTTTGGAGATCTTGGGCACGGCGAGTGCGTCGATGTGTGTAGATGCTAGGACGCTGGTCAAGTCGTCCAAGGCGAGGCCGGTGGAAACGGCGTTTATTCGCACGGCGAGCTCGGTGATGTTGGGTGGGCGGGATTGCGAGAGGAAGGATTGGAGGTTGGTGCGTGCTTGAGGTTTTTGCGAGGTGGTGACGCTGTCTTCGAGGTCGTAGACTACGGTGTCTACGGTGAGGGCGTGCGATTTCTGGAGGAATTTCGGGGACGAGGAGGGGACTGGAGTTTGTTAGTGGTGGGGAGTTGCATTGGATGGATGGAGGAGAGGACCATAGAGGAAAGCACGTCGGAGGATGTTGGAGGTGGCCATTTTGTAGGAGGGGCTAGCAATTGGTTTGTTGAGAATTGTCCATGTCAATTGGATACTGGTAATCCATTGCAATGTTGAATTACCTATCTATGTATAAACAAGGGACGTTCAAGCCCCATGACGATGCTCCCCCACGTTGTCTGGAGCTCCAGGGCTCCCACACTGTGTGGGGCTTCCCGTCATGCATTGACCAAAAACCTTAAGTCCGATATAACTTCATTGGCGATGGAACTTGAAGCGAAAAAGTCAAGGATTTCACCTTTGCAAGAAACTTGTGTATAGGATGATGAGTAGTAGAACCTACTCTTGAGTCTAGCATCAGGGTTACCATTCGTTTCCCGCCCAAAACCCAACTTAGAAAAGGCGAACTGAAAAAGATATCACTCACAACCCCTGACTAGTCAAGTACAAGTAGAGCGATTTCCATGCAGACCAAGCGAGCCAACTTGTGACTCGTCGACCTCGTCAATGTATATGAAATCGCGTACTGGTACTGTAGCAATAAATCAACCCCACTTCCCAAAACAAAACAATTCCAACCTAACAAAACTTCCACGCCTCAAAATCCTCCATTCTTACTCCAAAGATATTCAAAAAATCCTTGAACTCTAAGGACCTCCCGCTACCGCACCACCTCATTAAAAGACATCACATAGACAAGCCCCCGTCCTTCCAATAGATCCCCACACAACAAGTTAGAATATAGAAAAGACACCCAAAGACCCCTGATCAAATTCCCAGCAACATGAAGCTTCCTCATGATAACAATTGTATCCTCCTCTGGTTAGTTTTAGTATATTTTACAGAAATGAGGTTCATTGGAGTTTCCGCGAGATTATGAGACTATTCATCGGTGCGTTTTGAATCAAACTTATGGTAGGGGTGAGAGTGGCGAAGAAACCGGGATTTGGATAGGATTGCGACAATAGAGTAGTATGGAGGGGGGGGGGATTATTGAAATTGGTTATTGCTGTTGTGACTTTTGGGGTGAGTACTTATATTCATCAGAAGATTAATACTACTGTGGGGCCGTGGATCGAGGTGCGGTCTTGTGACTTAATGGGGTTTGTTTGTATTCTGCGAAAGATTGGGGATAAGGGGGTTGGAAAAATTGGATGGTGAAGAAAGGAAAGGACAGGTAATGTGATTCTTGAGGAGTTGTTTGGTGAGAAGTAGATAAATTCCATGATGTATGGAATTCTGATAGGACAGTGAATGGGAGAGAGACTTGAATTTCTTGCAGATTAAGTTCTGAGTTGGACGACACCGTGACACTTACTGGAACCCATAATCTGGGATGACAACGTGGCTCTTTTCCAAATGAAGGGATATTTGGAAGGGATTCGAAAGTTTTGGTAGTCGTACATTGACGAGTCGTCGGAAGAATATGAGGGATGTTCTTCAAACATTTAAGTGAGTGACGTTTGATAGGGTTTGGAACACTTGTGTAGCCTTCAAGGATATCGAGGCAGTTAGAAAGTAAATTTTATATGTCCTCAACCTTCTAGTTGCACATTTCAGGTCAAATGCTTGGGGTGAGGAGTGAGCAAAAGGTTAAAAGTCCCCAATTCGAGGGAACGAGATATTACTGAATACTTCATGACGACCACTTGATGTCCTGGTTGAACAGATTCCGAGTGGGAATACCTATATGTCTTGAGTACTAGAATATCGCGAAATTACGAAAAGAGTGAGATCTTTTCTCTCCGCTTATAGATTGTTCTCTCATCCTCGCGAAAAACTTCAGATGAGAGTCGAATTTTCGAGATAACAATGCTCTTGTAATCATGCGATATCGCTCAACCAAGGCAAACCAAGTTTCTTCATCTCAACTGCAAGTTGGAAGAGGTAGTCCAAACTATCGAAAAGCGCGTCAGTTTCAGACCTCCACGTTTGGGAAAAGAAAAGAAGAGGGTTAGTAAGATACCTTTCAGCCTGCGTCTTTGCCTTATGCACCGTCTCACCCCAAACATACACCCCATGTCTCCTAACAAGTACCGCGTAGGTGTCCGGATACTTGTCCATCGCCTCCTCCAGACTATCGGTCAAATCTTCTTCATGGGGTGTATTCTCAATAACGGGAATACGTAAGGTATCATGATACCCCAAAGCACCCTGTTTCTGGAATCCCTTCCCAAAGCCTTTGATTTGCTCAATATTGTTGATCTCAAATAAGTTCTTATTTTGAGATTGAGGTGAGTTTTCGAGCAAGAGCGTGATGAGAACGGCCCATTGGGAGTGGGTGTGGATGCAACAACCTGCTCCGCGTTTTGTAAAGGCGGCTAGGAAGAGGGGGGTGCATTGGGATGGTTTCAGAGAGGGGGGTGAGCGGAGGTAGATGCGATTTTTTGGGTCTGTTTGTTGAGCGAGGGAGAGGACGTAGATGTCTTCTGTTCGTAGGATGGCGAATTAGAATATGTCTCGTCGCTTTCAAATTATGAAAATACCGGATTTCATGAGTTCTTTTTGAACACCTGACGGTGCGAGGTATACCAGGTCACTAAAATATGTCAAAATGAAGTGTTGAAAATGAGACTAAGATTAAACTTACTCATCTCGAATACTGGTCCCTCCACCAGTGCCAGTAACCCATCCCAAAGTCCAAAACTTTCTGCATAGCTCTGGGATCAAATTTGCGGGGTGTTGACTGTCAGATGATCTGACGAGATGGTCATTATTATCTGTGGAGGCTTGAGCAGCCATATTGAGCGAATCTGGTTAGATTTAGATGTTGGAAGCGACGTATCAAAATGTCTTAATATCGTGGACGATTTTTCGAGGCTTGGAGGGGTAGCTCCAGACTCGGTTTTCTTGAAGCCGAGGGGACCATTGAATTATCGGAGATAGTTTTCGCCGACAGGTGGGGCAAAACGGTGGTGGAGAGAGCTCTCAGACTCAGAGAGCGGATTCAATGGCATCATACGAACCAAACTCTATTCAAGTGACATATCCTTAATAGATAATTTACGACCGCTAAATTTAGCTCGGTAAAGAAAATAAAGGGGCTTTGTGTTTGCAGCATCTTATCAGTCTTTGAATAGCTTCAATGTCCAACACTAAGTAAAGGCCAGCTGAGCATGAAGATGCAACTTATATGAAATCAATGCCGAGTGGTGTACATATTCTAATTCTACTCGCATATTGCCAAAATGAGCTTCCCGAGCTATCCGGACATGCCTTAGCTGCCGTCAAAGTGGGTTTATGGGGTTAGCTACCTATTGAAGATGTAGCCAGATTGCCCACAGAGGCTCAGGCTGTTGAAACAGAAGTTGTGCAATCATAATCAAAAAGCGGCACTGTCTCGCCTTCCTGAATAGGCTGTTGAATATTGGACCAGCTCTCTGCTTTAATAGCCAATTGATTGTGGGGACTTCGCCGAGGTTGGAGGAAGTCTGAGAATAGACTCAACTGCCGTTGGAGTTCTTGTGTTGGGAGAGAGTTTTTGCATGGAGCTTGGTTGTCGTTGAGGATTCTGGAACATTCTGGTTGTGGAGCCGTTGATGCTGCAATTTGTAGATCATTAGGTATCGAAATAGTAACTTACAAAGTCACATTTAGGTAGCATAGAGCATGCATATCCTACGAGTACAGTACAGTATCAACTGGTTACTTGAGGACAACTAGCTAGTTGAGGCTCAGAGAACGGGATGGGTTAGTCTTGGTGCTGGAAGCTACAACAACTTGCGTCTACACTTTTTGGGGTATTTCTAGTGTAGAAGTTAGGGTCCAGTGCTTCATTGATAACCAAGTAATTATCTCTACTGAAAACGAAAGGAATTTTATACACACATCTTTTCATTTATATAATTTGTTCTTATAGGATTGAACTTTTCTCAGAGACTGATATACGAAATTGAATGAAGTTGTTGTCTAGAGTGAGTATCAATGACAGCCAGTGGGTACTTGGCTAAAAGCAGCAGTCCGATTTGATCGGCGTCACCAGGGTATCACAGACCACCTTTCACAGCTGTCCAAAACTTGAGGACAGGTTGTTAAGAAGCTTCTTCCCCACACCTACTTAACTAACAGCCTCTGCTTCAGCATCCCACCTGAAGTTGATTGATCTGTTCCTACTTGTCATCTCCCACTTTGGCACTGGCTCTGGAAGCATCATTGAATTATTTTTTGAGTCTGTCTGCTTTCGCAACTCTCCACTGACCGACGACTAACCCATCCGCCATCATGCGCTTCCACGCTGCCATCTCAGCAGCTGCTCTGCTGGCAGGATCTGTCAATGCAGATGCTCAGAAACCCTTGAGCGAGGCCAGCTCCTCTGTCTCAAGTGCAGCTGCTGATGCTTCACCCGCGCCTTCTTCTGCTTCTCCAGAGCTCCCAACCTTTACTGTAAGCCTACCAGCATCTCAAAAGTTGGCTCTTCTTTTGCGCAAACACTCAATTCTAACGCTTTTTTCTATAGCCAACCACTATCAAAGCACCTTTCCTCGAGCAGTTTACCGACGACTGGGAGACTCGATGGAAGCCAAGTCACGCCAAAAAGGACACCAAAGGCAGCGAGAAGGAAGATGAGGCCTGGAGTTACACTGGTACCTGGGCCGTCGAGGAGCCAAACATCTTCAAGGGTATGGAGGGCGACAAGGGTCTCGTCATGAAGGATGTTGCGGCTCACCACGCCATTTCCGCGAAATTCCCAAAGAAGATTGACAACAAGGGTAAAACACTTGTTGTTCAGTACGAGGTTAAGCTACAGGATGGAATCTCCTGCGGAGGAGCGTACATGAAGCTGTAAGTCTTGTGCGACTTTTCATTGGATCCGATTTTCTGCCGACTATTCGTTTTGCCATGGCCAAAACCATGACAATAATGCAATTGAACCTCATTCTAACATCAACTCAAACAGTTTGCGAGACAACAAGGCTCTCCACCAGGATGAGTTCTCGAACGCATCTCCATATGTCATCATGTTTGGACCTGACAAGTGTGGCTCTACCAACAAGGTTCACTTGATCATCAACCACAAGAACCCAAAGACCAAGGAATATGAGGAGAAGCACCTTACATCCCCACCACAAGCTCGAATTGTCAAGACCACTGAGTTGTACACTTTGATCATTCACCCAAACAACACCGCCATCATCAAGTTGAACAATGAGCAAGTTAAGGAGGCTAACCTTCTCGAGGTAAACAATTATCCCCAAGCAAATGAAGCAAAATCAATTCTAATAATTCACAACAGGATTTCGAGCCAGCATTCAACCCACCCAAGGAGATTGAGGATCCAAAGGACACCAAGCCAGATACTTGGGTTGACGAGGCCCGTATTCCAGACGCAGAGGCCAAGAAGCCAGAAGATTGGGATGAGGATGCCCCATTTGAAATTGTTGACGAGGCCGCTACTAAGCCCGAGGATTGGTTGGAGGACGAGCCATTGACTATCCCTGACCCAGAGTCTGCCATGCCAGCTGATTGGGATGAGGAGGAAGATGGTGATTGGGTCGCTCCAACCGTACCAAACCCCAAGTGTGACGATGTCTCTGGATGTGGTAAATGGGAGAAGCCAATGATCAAGAACCCAGCTTACAAGGGCAAATGGACCGCACCTTTCATTGACAACCCAGCATACAAGGGTGTCTGGGCTCCTCGCAAGATTGCTAACCCTGCCTATTTCGAGGAGAAGACCCCTTCCAACCTTGAGCCCATGGGTGCTGTAAGTAATGCCTGATTTTTAATCCTTTGAATTCAAGACTGACGTATCCCCTAGATCGGTTTCGAACTCTGGACCATGGACAAGGATATCATGTTTGATAACATCTACATTGGTCACTCTGTTGAAGATGCCGCCAAGTTTGCTGACGAGACCTTCAACGAGAAGCACCCACTTGAGGAGCTTGCCGAACTCGCTTCCAAGCCAAAGGATGAGGACAAACCCAAGTCACCTTCTGACCTTGTTTTCTTGGATGACCCAGTCACTTACATCAGAGAGAAGCTCGACCTCTTCTTCACCATCGCAGTCGACGATCCCGTCCAAGCTATCAAGTTCGTTCCTGAGGCCGCTGGTGGTCTTGCCGCCGCTTTCGTCACTTTGATCGCAATTATTGTTGGTATTGTCAGCATGGCCGGATCTTCGGCCCCAACAGCAGTCAAGAAGGCAGCTAAGGACGCAAAGAAGACTGCGGGTGATGCGAAGGACAAGGTTGCAGAGGCAGTTGCATCAGGAACTGAGCAAGCCAAGTCGGAAGTGAACAAGCGAACTACCAGAAGCACTTCGTAAATGTTTAGTAACAAAAGAAGAGAAAAAAAGGTCTACCTAAAGACATAATAGTCGATTTTTCGGAGAGCGGAAATGAATGATGGCTGTTTAGGCAAATGGGAGCTTTTTCTTATTTTTTTTTGAACATTTTATGCATTCGCGCGCGCGTTTTCTCTTTTTTGTACTCATGATTGGTCTCTGATTTGTTGATCATGAGGTAGCAACGTAACCGACCAGTTTTTTTGGCGGTTCATGTATTTTAGGCGCACAAAATAGTGAACACACATTTTGATCAAGTATACTTTTGTCTGTTTTTGAATCTTGTGATGATTGATGTGATTTCATTTCGGGCATATTTGGCTACGCCAATAATCTCTCCATGCAAATACTTTTGCATTCATGATTGTGGTTTTATATACAGTAATAGTCAGTGCTCTTCCTACGGCGCTATCGCTTGTAGTTAGCGGAAGCAAGTATAAAGTCTTGTAAACGTATAGGACTCTTTCTACCGACATAGCGCTACCTTTACTAGTTAGAAAGACAAATAAATAACACGGATTTCTAGATATAATTAACTATTGTCCTATATTACAGGGGTTAATATTTTAGATACGATTTACGTACGATATAGATAAGTTTATTAGTATTCCGAAGACTGAACTTTAGTAGGGTACTAGTATAGCACGTACGCCCGTACTACACCCTCGTATACCCTATAAAAAGCCGTCTCTCTCTTAATATCTTAAGTTCCTCTTAATATATTAACCCGCTATAGCTAAGTTTAGTTAAGATACTATTATCTTAGAGTACTAATCAAGAGCTTTCTTTTAAGCCTATATAGAAGCTTATAGCTTAAAAACTAACTTTGTTAGAAGAACTATTAGTAAGACTTTACCACTTGCTTCCGTTAACTATAAGCGATAGCGCCGTAGTAAGAGCACTGGCTAATAGTGTTTGTGGGGATTGTTGCTATTGTACAGTAGTGGGAACTTGGAAGGGAGCTTGCCTATGTAGATTACTTTGCTAATGAGTCTCGCTTCTATAGATTACTTTGCTAATGAGTCTCGCTTCTAATGGGTTTACGAGACTTTAGTTACTTGGTAGTCGAAAGGGTGGAGTAATACAGCTAGATTGTGGGAACTGGGGTAGGATGGGATGTGTGGGTTGCTTGTAAGTTGTAAGTATTTGATGGAAAGGTTAAGTAGAGAAGCTACTTGGATATACAGTAGTAGCATAGTACATCTTTTTTTTCTTTCGCCGCGTGAGTATTGATGGCGTAGAGAGTGATGTTTATGATGATAGGTTTTGTGAAGAAAGCGCTTGAGGAGATTTTGTGATCGCTCGAGGGGGTTTGGGGACTTTGTTAGGTTGTAGTATGATGTCGCTTTGCGGTTTGGTGGACGGCTGGTGAGGGGTATGTAATATATATGAGGACTTTTATTTTTTGAGTTGGTTGTTTGGAATCTGGATGGATGGTTTCTGTATGTTTTGTGTTTTTGGTTTTTGGTTTCTGTTGGAACTTGGGATTTATATAAGTTAGGTTGGTTGTATTGTAGGTCTGTAATTTTTCTAATATGATTCTATGGAGACCTCGCTTAGCTTGGCTTGGTTTAGCTTTCTAGGTTTAGTGCTTTGGTATGATTTTATTGTTAGTAAATTTTAAGAGGGTATGAAGCTCTGGTGTTGGGTATTTTTGGATCTTGTGAAGGGTTTAGTATTATCTAGGATTGTTATAGCACGACGGTGTGGTTGTAAACTACGCTTTGTACTACTGTTTTTAGAGCTTGTAGATATTGATTTTGATTCTATGAGCCTCGACTTCTGGATTCTAGTTTGAGTGTTGATGTTCTTATTTCGAGTCTTTCTATATAAAAATCCTTTTTGGAAACCTATCTGTCAAATTGGGGACATCTTGTGATCACTTCATCTTACCCCAACCTTCAGGTTTCTTTTGTGGTATATGTTGTTTACGAATTAGAACAACAATCTATTTAAACAATACCTCCAAGCAGCTTCTCAAATATCTCGTCTACATAAGTCTTGCAAGCACCGGAGTATCCGTCTTAACACAAGATGAAGCTAATGCTGCATGCGGAGGTGATCTGATTACCGTCATACTCCCAGATAATCCAGACTGGGGTAATTGTTTACCCGTAAGCTCTCCAACTAAATTTAAAACAACAGCAAATTGACTTTTCCAAAACTAGAAACCTCCTCTGCCAGATAATTGCAAACCTCCATTCGGTAAAGTATACAAAGATCCAAAAACCCAAGCAGACGGTTGTTGCAGAGGAGGCACGACCTTTGCATTTGATCCTGAATCGAAAGAGGGGAAATGCTGTCCTGCTGGGAAAGTATTGTCATGAGATAATAAATCGAGCCACGGAGGCTGTTGTGATAAGGGGCTTCCTTTTACTTGTGGTTGCGGATCTGGGTCTAAGACTGAGTGTCCTAAGACAGAGTGTCCTAAAGCTGAGTGGCCTGAACCTGCCAAGGTGTTATATAAGTTCGCATGTGTTATCTCTAACCCTTCCTTAGGGATTTTCTTCTACGCTTTTTTGGGATTCCACAACGAATATATCTTGCTGATACACAATAGGCCCTTCCTTTACCAACACTATCTACGAGTCCAACGGTGCAAAATACAAAGTCCTCTACGGAATAAACACAGTTACACATTCGGCTCCCAACTCGCAACCCAGCCGGGAACAAACATCAAGCAATGCGTCGATTTGTGTGCCAAAAACCCACAGTGTGTTAGTACAACCTTTGCGGGAGGCACTTACTGGCCCAAAAGTGCACTTACCTCACTAAATTCAAAGGATGCGACTACAGGTAGTGTTGAACGTCTCCCAGCCGATATAACACCTACCGATACCTATTCTACGCTCGGTACTAACGGTGATAAACGCCTGGAGGGCGGCAAAACATACAGACTTTGGTGTGAAAAGTGGTTTACTAGTGGGGCTCAGTTGGACTATAAATATATTCAGTCTGCACAGCAGTGTCTACAACTCTGCAATGCGAACCCGTGAGTCATGATTCTTTTGAGCCTCCTCCATATACAAGACTTAATGATGCATTTTGTGAGTTTGAGACTAAGGTATTATTTCTTAGGGCTTGTCGTAGAATAAGATATACGTTTGAGGGGTCTTCTCAAGAATACTATCCCTTACTCCGTAACACGTGAGGTTACTGGACGCCGGTAGGAGCTTCCAAGCGAGAGTACTAACGCAAAGCCTAATTAGGACATGCTAAGTATCAAAAATCGACGTCTCGTCAGATTCTAGGTGAGGTTTAACCTTATATTCCGACTTGTTACTGTCGGAATTTTGATCAATTCTATTAAGGTTTGTTACTACGATAGTATACTAAGGGTTCGAGAGTCCATAGAATATATCGCGCTATAGACGAGGTCTTGGATGAGTGTATAGAGGGCCACGGATAGGGGCCTTTCTTTTACCCTTTAACTTCGCAGATTTAGGAGGGTTTTTATAAGTTAAAGGGTCGGCTTTACGCTATCCGAGTAGTAGTATATTAGAAAGAAGAAATAAAGGTAGAAGAAGTAGTAGTAGAAGTAGTAACTAGTTATACTTATACAAAAGGGGACGAAAAGTACGCGAAAAAACATATACTCATCGATTAAGTACGTACTTTTAGCCTAGGCGACGAAATTCTATACATTGAATCATAGAAATCATATATTTTGGCTGGTTTTTGTGGTTTTTTAATAACAAGCTATATTCTAGGTGTGTAGGCTAAAAATCGAGCCGTGCGAATCTGATATCCTAACGTTAATGCCGAGCCACTACCCTCCACCACACTACTAGTAGCCTCACATGTTACGGAGTAAGGGATATTCTACGTAGTACCCCTTACTCTGTAACACCGACGGAACTGGTAGGTAGAACGTCCTTATTAGGTTTAGCGAGTACTATTCTACTTTTTGATTGGCGAGAGTACTAAGGCTAAGCCTATTTGGGCGTTCTACCTACTAGTTCCCTCGGTGTTATAGAGTAAGGAATAAGTACTAGACCCAAAAACAGTGTTGCCAATGGATGGTTAACTATTAATTTTATAGTAAAACCAGACTAGACTACTAAGCTAGAGGCTATAACTAAACCAAACTGTTATAAATAGTAGTTAACTAATAGTAAAGTAGTTAACTAATAGAATAATAGTAACCATTAGTTAACCGTAGTAATTGTAGTTAACTACTAGTTAATTAATAGTAACCACTATTAACTATAAGTTTTAAGAAGTTATAAATTAAAAAAAGAATTTATTTACATATCTAATTCCTATAATCCCAAGTACTCTCTCCTTTATTATACTATACTCAAATAATAGATTTTACTAGAATTCTAAAAGAGAACTACCGAGCTAGCTTATATATTAGCCTAAGTAGCTAGTAGGTATAACATAAGCTAGTTATATAACCTCTTACTTTATTATATTTTAATAGTAGTAGTTAGATAATATAGATAAAATATTCCTCGGAATCTTAGTGTCACGAATCACGTGCTCACGTGATACTTGTCATAATAAGAGGCGCAACCCTCGACAGGCACATCCAGGTTTCTTATAGCAAATAGGGATCGCTTAGAGTAGCTAAGTGATCCAAGGATTTCCATTGGTTGTTGTCACGTGACCAAAGGTCGCTAGACGGGGCGACCAGGCTAGCAGTCTAGCAGCGACTGCAAGACCGGGCTAGTAGTCTAGCACACGAGTATGAAGGTTCTATATAAGACTGGCACGTCTGCCGTTAGATAGGAGCTTCGTGCTCAACTTAGTTATTAATCTTATTATATTTGTTTGACATCTTTGATACAAGTAACGAGTTCACTTCTAAGTGAATAACCCGATAGTCTTCTTCTTATCATAGTATACTAACTAGCGAACACCTAGCCAAGTTTAGTTAGCCAGTTTGAGTATTCGTTATACTTTGAGCACCTGCTTTAAGTCGAAACTATTACGATGGCTCCCACTACCCTAGTAGTAGGATCGGCCACCAGCCCCTAGGCTAGCCGAGTCAACCTCCCCGAAACTAGCGGAGGGACTACTACGACAAATATTAACACTCCTCGATCAAGAGACGTCGACGACGACGACGACGACGACAGTATACTAGATACACCTGACCTATACAAGGTCAAGGCACTTAAAAACATTAAAGTTAAGATGCCTGACACGTACAACGGGAAGCGAACGGAACTTGACTTGTTCCTTCTTTAGATAGACATCTACTTTAACTTTAACAAAGAAAAGTTCGAGGACGACTATAGCTTCCGCTTAATCTTCGCTGTCTCCTACCTTAGGGGACCAGCGCTAGAATAGGCCTAGCCTTACCTCGAGGATTACTTCGACAACAATAGAGGAAACATAACTGTAACTAAGGCTATGTTTAGGTCTTGGGGAGGATTCAAACAGGCGATTCGACGAGTCTTCGGAGACTTCGACGCTGTCCGTACTACAGTACGCAACCTTCTAGGTTTACGACAAACCGGATCAGCTATCGACTACGCTAACGAGTTCTAGCGATATAGGAACAAATCAGGGTAGGACGCCCCTGTACTTATGGAATTATTCCAAAGGGGACTCAAGACGTATCTCCGTAAGGAGATGGCAAGACAAAACATAACCTTCTTAAATATTACGACTATAATTAAGACTGTTATCTAGTTAGACAACCGTCTCTGGGAATTTAGGAAGTTATCCCTAAAGTAGGAGAACTAGTCCAAGGGATACAAGCGGTGGAATCGTTCTTATCACGGAAAGGGCCGTGAAGTAAACGCTGCCGAAAAGAAACCCTTCCCGCGGGAAGGAGGTCTTTCCTAGGAAGAACGTAACCGAAGACGCGAGTAGAACTTATATTACTCTTATAGCAAATCCGGCCATTAAGTAAACGAGTGCCGCGCAAAGGATACGAAGAAACCCTGGAAAGGAACGAAGCAAATTAATACTATAGCTAGGAAAGAAATAGCTATACTTAAAAAAAGAATATTAACTAGCGATAAACTCGAGGAAATAGGGATCTATACCTAGCTCGAGAACGACTTAGAACTTGACAAGTACTACGCTACGAGATCCGACGACGAGTACTCTTTGCCTCTCTAGTCAAAGGAGAATAAGCGGTATGAGTCCGACGAGTTAGGATTATCAGAGTTATTAGACAGTACCTTAGGGGACGAATATAATCCGTTAAAACAGAACCCCGAGGTCAGAGAAAATTAGACATTTATTAGAACCTTCATGTTAGGCAATAGATAGGTCTACATAGACGGACTAAAGTCAGACTTCTAGAGCCCGCATGCTACTTATAGTAGCGAGCCAGTTACCTTGACCGCCTATAAGGTAACCGATTATAACAACTATTAGATAACTTTCGAAAATATCCCGTCAGGACAAGTGGTTGTTGAAGCCACTGAGCGTTATAACGAAAATGACTTAGATAACGAACCTTAAGAGGAGGTATATCTAGAACCACTGCTACAGGTCGGAGACACCTAGAGGGTATACGACATAACTCTATAGACTAGCGAATGGAGATGGGTAAGCGAACTAGAGTTCGTTAGCCAACCTAAGCTAAACTTCGTAGGAGACCTCCCGAAGGCATAGTTGGACCTATACGCGGATAGAATATATACAGTAGAACGGGTAGACGAGATAGGAGTCTTGTTCTTACTAACGAGAGGCCGAGATAGACATCTATTCCTAGTTCGCTACGCTAGCTAGGACAAGGAGATCTACGCCACTTCTGGAGACTAACAGTTAGTAGTAACTACGGTCATACGAGGGAAGGAACTCCGAGTAATAATAGACTTGGGAGCTATAGGAAACTTCCTTTCCCCGAACTTAGCTAGGAAGCTAAACGTCCCTGTCAGGAAAACGGTACTTTACTAGTTAACGGTAGTGGATAGGACGGAAATAGGATACTAGAACAGAATAATTAACTAGAGTACTATTCTAACGAAAACTACTATCGATAGACACTGTTTAGACACACAATTCGATATCGTTGAAATAGGAAGTAAGGAAGCGATTCTTGGTATGCCTTGGATTAGAGAACATAATCTAGATATTGATTAGAAGGTAAGAAAGATTACCTTCAGTTGTTATAGTTACGAGGGTTTGTATGAATAACTACAAGGCCGGAACGAAGTTTGCGCTACTTCTTCTAAAGAGCCCGGACACCTAGTAGAGGGTCCTCCACAGGTCGGCAAAGGAGCCGATTCAGAGTTACCTGTGTAGTATAGAGAATTTAAGGATCTGTTCGAGAACCCGGAGGATATGCGTACCCTTCCCGAACATTGCCCATAGGATCACGAGATCAAATTAAAGGAGGGTCATAACCTTAGGAAGTAGAAGCTTCGACCTTACAATTAGAGGAACCTTTAACTACTCGAGGAGTACGTTAAGGAAGGAATTAAGAAAGGACATATTCGGAAGTCGGATTCACTAATCGCTTCGAATATATTAATCGCTAAAAAGAAAGACGATCCGAAAGGAAGAGCTTGTATTAACTACCGAGAAGTTAACAACGCTACGGTTAAGGACGCTTATCTGTTACTAACCGGCTAGTACTTGCGGGACAAGTTAGGCCGAGCTAAGATATTTACTAAGCTCGACTAACGAAATGCTTTTGGCTTAATTAGGATTAAGCCGGGAGATGAATAGAAGACGGTATTCGTCTTACTATTAGGACTCTACGAGTATAATGTGATACTATTCGGACTTACGAACGTACTAGCTACTTGTCAGAGACAAAACAATAGTATTCTAGAAGACCTTCTAGGAGTGACTATTATCTATTACCTAGACAACATTCTAGTATATTTAGAACAGAAGGAAGACTATTAGGGACACGTTAGAGAAGTCTTGCGGAGACTCGCTGCCGTGGACTCCCGCCTTAAGTTATCGAAGTGCGAGTTCGGAATAACTTATACTATCTTCCTTAGATATGTGATTAGCCCTGGTCAAATAGAAGTTAACCTAGACAAAATTAAGGTAATCGTAGAATAGAAATTACCCGAGAACGTCAAGGACGTCTAATTATTCTAGGGATTCGCTAACTTTTGTCAACAGTTTATAGCGGACTATACTAGACTGTCTAAACCCCTAACGGACTTGACTAGGAAAGATAAGACATTCTCCTAGGATAAGACGACGGAACAGGCATTTTAGGAAATTAAGAAACGATTCGCTAAGGAGCTAATCCTTAGGAATCACGACGTCGACAAACCAAGCACTGTTAAGACAGATACTTCGGATACTACTATTAGAGCTATATACTTACAGCCTAATAAGAACGGGAAGCTAATGCCTGTCGTATACTTCTCGAAGACATTAGATTTAGCTTAGTAGAACTATAGTATCTTTGAGAAGGAACTTCTCGCTATAGTCCTAGCTCTAGAGTATTAGAAGATTTACCTTCAGGGTACAAAGCACTAGGTAACTGTCCTCACTAACTATAAGAATCTAAAGACATTTACAATAACCAAGGAGCTTAGTAATAGGAGACTCGCTAGGTGGTCGTAAATCCTAGCTAGATTTGACATTGTGATTTGTTATATTAGCGGAACGTTGAACGTACGAGCAGATACGCTTAGCCGGAAACCAGGCTACGAAGGAGACAAGGAGTATAAAAAGATTACGATCTTAAAGACTCTTGAGAACGGAGACCTTGCCCCAACGATTCATAAAATCGCTACTATAACTAGGGAGAGCCCTTAGGACAATAAAATTAGAGCAGCGTAGTTACGAGACAAGATCGAAAATACAAAGAACGGCAAGATCTGGGTCCCGGACTTATATATAAAAGAATTCGTTATAGAATACTATACGGCACTGGCCTATGGACATTAAGGAGTTCGCCGAACTCTCTAACGGATTAGACGGAACTACTACATTGAGAGGGTAGTAGCCGTAGTTAAGGAAGTAATAGCGGAGTATGATACCTGTATCAGGAGCAAGGCTCCCCGCCATGCCCCTTACGGACAGATAGGCACTACTCCGATACTACCAACCCCTTGGAAGTCGATCTCTTAGGATTTTATAGTAAAATTACCGAAATCCAAGGATCCGATGACAGGCGTCGAGTACGACTCGATCCTAGTCATTATAGAAAGGCTAACGAAATACATGATCTTAGTACTATACAAGGAGTTAAGTATAGCCGAGGAACTAGCATTTGTATTCCTCAGGGAAGTAGTCTCGAAACACGGACTACTAGAAGAGATTATCTCAGATAGAGACAAGCTCTTTACCTTATTGTTCTAGACAGTACTCACGGAGCGCTTAGGAGTAAAAAGAAAGCTATCGACAGTATTTCATCCCTAGACAAATGGAGGGAACGAACGTATGAATTAGGTGGTTAAAGCATACCTTCGTTGCTATGTGAATTACTAATAGGACGATTAGGTTAAACTACTGCTACTAGCAGAATTCGTATATAATAGCTCAATAACGGAAATAATACTTATTACGCTATTCTACGCTAACTTTAGGTATGAATTAGAAGCGTATCGAGAACCATTGGCTACGACGACAGATAATTAACTTGCTCGTATCTAGGTCTCGAAAATTAAAGGGCTATACAAGGAACTAGCAAGTAAATTGTAGTTCGTAGCAGAACGAAACGCGTACTACTATAATAAGCGACGTAGTTAGGAGCTAACGTTAAAAGAGGGGGATAAAGTCTACCTTGTACAAAAAAACATAGATACAAAGAGACTAAGCA
Organism: Hymenoscyphus occultus; assembly: GCA_900536445.1. Lineage (NCBI taxonomy): Eukaryota > Fungi > Ascomycota > Leotiomycetes > Helotiales > Helotiaceae > Hymenoscyphus > Hymenoscyphus occultus. Next base: position 99,560 of record UNPT01000159.1, read on the forward strand.
ATAAACTAGACTATAAGAAACTCGGACTATTCAAAATTAAAAAAGTCAAAGGACCATTGAATTATAAATTAGTACTACTAAAGACAATGAACATCTATCTAGTATTTTATATATCCTTGCTCGAACCAGTACCACCGGGAGTACTACTAGCCCTATACACAGAGATTTAACCGGTTAATCCAAACGCCGAATATAAGGTCGAGAAGATTCTTGACTATAGGATTGTCAGAGGATAGATTAAGTACTTGATCAAATGGTTAGATTACCTATACTCGGAGAACACCTAGGAACCCAAAAAGAACATTACCTAGTACTCGGAGGAACTTTAGGAGTTCTACCGCCGAAACCTAGGGCGTCCTACATCTCAGGATCGCCTAAGAGGGCCTCGAGAAAAGACGGGTCGAGACTTAGGTCGGGAAAAGGGTCGGAAGCAGTAGGGGTAGGAAGGGCGGCTAGACGGGTAGCCTTATCCTCCTCTTGCTTCCTCTTCTCTTGTTCCTCCTTGTCCTTCCTCTCTAGTTCCTTAGCAGTATCTAACTCGTCGAGCGAGTTAAGACTAGCGGCTATTATCCTTTGTCTCTTTTTATACAAAAGACGTTTTTGTTTCTTGAGCCTCCGAATACGGGCCATGGCCTCGGCTATAACCGTATGGCTCTTTTCCTCTTTATTATCCAACTGTTTAATCTAGGAATTAACACTCTCCTACTCCCCGGCAGCCGGCATTCTGTTAACTATCCGGACGTTATAGGACTTGTTTATAATCGTACAACGACTACAACGAGAAAGCTTCGGGTCGCGCGGACAAAGGCACTTGTTATCTTTATTTACGGATTTGCAACGTGTACAAGGAGCTATTTTCCTTCCGGATAGATTGATTGCTCTGCCTAGGGCTTCGTGATCGGTGCGACGTATAGATCGCGGGGTGGTTATAATAAAAGAAAGAGAAGGCTAACAGCCTTCTGACGATATTTCTTTGGTTGTACTTAAGCTTGGGGACCAAGCTAAGCTAAAAAGGGGATAGTGTCACGAATTACGTGCTCACGTAATACTTGTCATAATAAGAGGCGCAACCCTCGACAGGCACATCCAGGTTTCTTATAGTAAATAGGGATCGCTTAGAGTAGCTAAGTGATCCAAGGATTTCCATTGGTTGTTGTCACGTGACCAAAGGTCGCTAGACGGGGCGACCAGGCTAGTAGTCTAGTAGCGACTGCAAGACCGGGCTAGCAGTCTAGTACACGAGTATAAAGGTTCTATATAAGACTGGCACGTCTGCCGTTAGATAGGAGCTTCGTGCTCAACTTAGTTATTAATCTTATTATATTTGTTTGACATCTTTGATACAAGTAACGAGTTCACTTCCAAGTGAACAACCCGATAGTCTTCTTCTTATCATAGTATACCAACCAGCGAACACCCAGCCAAGTTTAGTTAGCCAGTTTGAGTATTCGTTACACTTAGAATAGTATCAAATGTATTATATATACGATAACTAAGTAAAAACTATCAAGGAACTATTAAATAACCGGTTTATATATAAATCTATAACTAAACCACTATATATTAATAGTTTGCTTAACATTTAATAACTAAACTACTAATAAGCTATTAGTTATAGTAACTATCTATTAATAACCATCTATTAGTAATACTACCTAAAAAGATACCTACTAGGTAAAACTTATTATATCTTATAGCTAGTAAGTTATAATACTCTAAACCCTACTCCTCTTACTAAAACGAGACTCTATTATTAGATATAAAAGAGTATAAGAGGTATTATATCTAGCCTAATATTAGTAATATTATATCCTTAATTTATTACTACCCTATACTAATATACTAAAAGAAAGCTCTTATCTTAAATATTTACTAATAACCTATAACCCTCTAAGTGTCACGAATCACGTGTTCAACTTAGTTTATCAATCTTATCATATTGTTTGACATCTTTGATACAAGTAACGAGTTCACTTCCAAGTGAACAACCCGATAGTCTTCTTCTTATCCTAGCATACCAACCAGCGAACACCCAGCCAAGTTTAGTTAGCCAGTTTGAGTATTCGTTACA